>JAMJFZ010004174.1:0-80369 GCA_026225945.1 Cricetomys ansorgei
AGGATGTAGCTCAATTGGTAGAATGGTTGCCAACATGCATGAAGCCATGGTATGCTCCCCAGCACTGATGGAACTGAATATAGTGACATATGCCTATAATCCGAACAAATAGGAGTAGCCTCCTAGAGTGTCAGTTTTAGGTAATCCTAGGCTCCTCAGTAAGTTCACGGCTATCTTGGGCTGATGAGACCATATGCCAAAACAAACATGTATACTGAGAAATAGAAAACACAAGATGATGTTCACAAAGTTTCTTAAGAGCAAGTTAAAAAAGAAATGACATTTATACAGGATCAAAGAAGTGTGAGACTTACTGGTCACAGACATCACTGTAAAATTCTGATGGACAAGTATTAGAAGACAATAGTCTGTTAAATATGGGAATGAAAATACTGGCACCCCCCATGGAACTTACATGTTTGGTGTGTCAGGTTAGGGAGATTTGGTAATCAAATAAGGGACCTTTTTGCTATAAAAGATTCAGCAACAGAGAAAAGAGGGACTGGAGTATAGTAGGGCAGAACATTTATAGCATGTGCAGACATATTAGTGAACCTTGATAGTTTTCTATTGGTTATGCTCACAGTGTATTCAAAGCAAGCAAATATAAATTGGGAATAAAACTTATACCATATACATCCCTGTCACTATTGCATTTTAAATAATCTGTCTCTACCGGTTGTTATGGATGAAAACTTATATAGGAGTTTCAAAGATTTAGAGAAATCCTGTGGTTATAAATACATAATCCTAGATCCCACATACTTCAAGCTGTCACTGATTACAGATACTTCTTTACTTATAACAGCTTCAAGTAGAATGGATATTAGTATATATCTTTTTGAGTATGTGTTCTAAGGAGAACATATATAGAAAACATTGTTCTAGAGAAACACTGAGGAAAAGGACACAAAAATATTTAACCATTTCAATTTTGCCCCCCCCCAATATCTTTGACTCCAACTTCCAATATAGCACCCCTGGATCAGAAGCTCTTTCATGCTCATTTCAGCTCCCAGTCTCTACATTTAGATGTGAGACCTCTCCCCTACACTGGGTTCAGTGTTTTCCTCCAAGATTTTAATCTCTGGGATATTCTAAGGAAACATTTTCATAGGGTAGCCCAATGGTGTTAGAGTCAAGTTTATGTGAAGGTCATCAGTTTCCATCGCTGCTGTTGAATAATAAGACTGTCTGATATAAATTACCTAAAGAGATTATGAGAATTATAATCATCTCAGCAGTCCAAGAAACAGGCTTTTCCTCTTCCATATATCTAGAACCCATGAAGAGGAGTCATCAGGGGCAATGATAAGAGGAGCTGTGCCCAGAGTATTTTCCTCAGCAGTCATTGAGAGTCTACCTGAGGTCCACATTCTCAGTTGTGAGCACTGACCTGATATTTAGGTTTCAGAATTCTTCTATGATTCATGACCAAGTCACTTTTATCAATTGCACAATCAAAGGAATGTAGTTTTCTTTTCCTCAAATATTTATCTTTGGTAGCATATCAGAAAATGTCTACATATGTATTAAGCTCAGAAAATCATTCATAGTCGAATGGTATCTTTCTCTCTGTTACAAAAGCTGATAGAGTTATATGTATCGGAAATAAAGTAAAAAGAAAAAAATGCACTGTAGATATAGATAAATGGTTCAGTACTTGAGTAGAATATTCATGATCCTGGTTTTAATCATCTAAGACAGAAACAGCAACAACAACAAACTCTGACATATACTCCTCGGAGAGAATGAGCTTTGTTCTGAATCATTTTCCAGAAATTCTCTGCCTCTATGGTTTCTTCTCTATGGCATCAGAAAAACAGTTAATTTTCCTTATGAAAAGTCTGAAAAATTCAAAGCTTTTTTTTGTTTTTGACTACTAATGCTTCTATCTTAATTTTACCTTTTTTACCCTATTTGTGCTTTTCTTATTCCTTTCCTTTAAGCATGGTTGTTTGTTTGTTTGTTAATTTTTGCGGAAACTTCATCATTGTCATGATTTTTCTCTTATACTCCCAATAGTTTTTATATAATTCCTTTCATTTACACAGATATAATGATTATATTTGTGTTCCACAAAATTTTAAGCTATGAAAAATGACAACTTTACTTTGTTTTTCTTTATTTCTGCCTTTTTCCTGGACCAGTGGCCAATGCTAAGTAAATTTTTAAGTAAATTCCTGTTGGACAATGTGAAAATGAATGTATTTCCTAAAGTGTCAGCTGTAATACTCACTGTAACAATCTTTAAAAATAGTGTTAAGACAAAGGATCATTATTGTCCATTCCATTTAAGTTACAATGTGGCCCATGGTTAAAAAAAAAAAGCAATTAGGTAAAAACATTAAGTTATTTTTAGTGGAGTCCTTTCAATTAAATGTGTTTGTGAATCTAAATAACAAATTCTGTTTAAATGTCCTTGTTAAACCAACAGGCTTATTTTAATGTTTGAAAACAAAGCAAGGCTTGTATGCCAAGTTTGATTATATGTTAGAAACCTATTCAAACAATAGGTGAGGATGAGAGCTGTCAGACACTTAAGCGGGAAGCAACAAATGGGCACCTCTATAATAAGCAGGTGTATTTATAAACCAGGAATAACTTTACCAGCAAGAGTGCTTTCTCTACCTCCCACAGCATTATTGCTCCTTGCCAAGGTTGTCAACTTGGTTCATACTGTTAATTAACTGCACTCAAAGCAGGAAAAGGCTAAAGGAAGCAGTCCACAATTTTCATGCTTGCTTCAGGTCTCAGTCTCTAGTTCAAATGTCTTCTGCTTGAACTGCTCTCTGCTCTCAACCTTGAATACAATCACACACAACCATACATGCTCAGATTTACGGGGTAGGGAGAATGGCTACTCAGGTAGCACAGTGTAGGAGCCATCTGTGGTACTTGTCAAAACCAGTCCTTTAGACAGACCTTAAGAATGAATATTTAAAAATTGTCTCCTCTGAAGCTATCTAACAGAGAATAACTGTCACATTGCAATGCAGAATAGTATTCCACTAGATGATAGTTTCCTGCAAGCTAATGAATGAATTCACCCAAATATTCATCCCTACATGTGATAGCTATTCTTGATTGTTAACTTGCCGACATCTGGACTTTATGAAAAACCAAGAAGCTAAATATACCTGGGAAAGATTTTTTTTTCTTAATTAAATTATTTGAAGTGGGAAGAACTACCTTAAAATCAGAACTTCTGAGTGGGAAGATACATCTTTAATCTGAGCCATACCTTTGGCTGGCATCCTATATAAAGGACATGGAAGAAACAAACTTGCTTTCTTTGCCTACTTGCTTTTGCTCTCTCTGGAAAGTCCAATACTTCACTGTCATTGGGGCCTACATATTCAGAATCTGGAGCAAACTGAAGACCATCTGAGGCATCCAGCCTTGTGGACTTGAATAACTACTGGATTCTTGGACCTTCCACTGGTAGACAACTGTAGACATTGATTTGAGTTCAAAAGGCTGTTTATTCTTTAGCTGATTCAATCAGCAGTCTTTCGTCCTGGAGCCCTGGAGCATTTCAGCCTCTGTACAATCTAGTCTTAAGCCTAGTACTAAAAGGCTTCAACTTCAGCTAAAACTTTTAAGCCTCTGAGGCTTATTGCTGACTGAGCCACTCTAACTAGCTCCTTCTGAACTCTGTACTCAATTCAACTGACTCTTAACGGTTCAACTCAACTTACTCACTATTCTGGCCACAAACTGACTGGTTCAATTGACTTTCTGAGCCAGTTTACTGTTTGTGACTGAACTCTTCTGACTTTGGCAGATTCTGGCTGACTCTATAACTCCACTAACTGAACTGCTCTGCTCAGCTTCAAACTGCCTCATTCTTCCCATCTGATATTGACTTCTTCTGCCGAACTAACTCCGTGTCTCTTCTACAGACTCCTCTCTTTGCCTCTGTGTCTTATCTCTTTCTGAGTTCTCTCTCTTATCCTTATTCAGAGCATTTCACTGTCTCTGTGTCTTGTTCTTTCTTTGCCTTTTATCCTCCATACTGTTTCTCTAACTGACTCTGTGCTGAGAGCCTACTTTCATATCCTGAGAGTTGGGTGTATCCTCACTGTGACTCACTCTTTCAACCCTTCTTCTGATTCTTCACTTTGCCTGCCCTTTACTCTGACTCATCTCTGAAGTCACTTCCTGTCTGACAGTGACTCTGTCTGATCTCTGCTCCCTGTTTCCTAAACGCTGGGATTAAGGGCATGTATCACCATTGCCTTCTGAATACTGGGACTAAGGGTGTGTGCTACCACTTCTTTCTGAATACTGGGATTAAAGGTGTGTACCAATATTTATCTACCCTAGTGCAGCAAGCTGCCATATAAAAAGATTAAATCTTCTATAGACAACCATTTTTGGACTTGCTGTACCATAGCCTGTAAGCCATTCTAATAAGTCTCCTTCCTATATGCAGATAAATTCTGTAAATTCTGTTATTCTAGTGAATACTGACTAATACACTGCAGTAAGTTAGCTCCATCAGTTATCTACCTTTTTCCATATTCAAGGTTATCTTTACAGGTCAAATTACCATTATCTCTCACATTAAACATTGAAACAGTTTCCTTCCTCACAATACCAGGTTTCATACAAAATGGTGAGTTTTCAAAAATCTAATTCTGTTTTGGATTCTCTTTTCCTTCATTTGTTGAGACTTATAACTCTGAATTCTCACTGATTTTTGGATAACCTGTAGACACTGTTACCTGTGTCAGATTTTGCCTGAATAAAAAGTCTGAATAACTTTCTTGGCCATTTTGTGTTTCTTTGTACCAGCTCTCAGCACAAACTGTACTTAGCCACTCTTGATCCCTTCCATTCATGGTATTCTCTCTTCCTGACACTTTCTCCTACAGATTTTCTGGCATAGAACTTAGCTTACAAGTCAAAGACTAACTTTCTCCATTGTTGGTAATGGCAAACTCAACAGAAATCCCCAATTGTATTCTGACATTTCATCCCTGGTTCTTTTTCCATGACATTGATCAGAATATGTAATTTTATATGAAATCTTTCCCTTCCATTAGACTGGTGACCATCAACTAGAGGTGATCTTCCTTTTGCCCAGACCTAACAATGACAAAGGATGTGTCTTACTTTAAAAATTGTGTATAAGTTGGGCAGGAAAAACTTAATGCTAAAATCTAGCGGTTGGAGTCCAGAATGTGACTTAACATCTTCTAAGGCAAGTGATAGGATGACAGGTTCTCATTACATGACTATATCCAGCCCCAGTGGCAACAGCACCAGTAGGTGAGATTCATGAGTGTAGTTATAAGCCCATGATAATCAGCAACCAAGCCTATCTTCAACATTTCTTTTCCTAGATTTTGATTAATGTATATTATGCTTAGTATATATTTGCTGAATAAACACATGCTCAATTTATAACTCATCACTGACTAAGAATCAATCATCTAGCTGTAGGATTACTATTGGTGATAATATGGAAAAAGAAAAATTCTGTAATCTCAGAAAACTTAAAATAAATATAATAAGAAATTAAATGATAACTTCAAATGTACCATGTCTTCCAAGTAGTACTTTATAAGATCAATGACACAGCAGATACACATTTATGGCAACTTTTTACAATAAAGTGAACAAGAAAGATACATTTCCTATTGGAACTTATATAACAGATAAACAATATAGATATATATTAAAACAATATTACAAATCAAGAAGATCATTGCTATCGATTTATATGCTATGAAAGTAAAGAAATATATTACCTGCTGAGACAAAAACAGAAAAAATAACATTAAGAAAAGATGATTAAAAAACTTCTCTCTGAAAAGATTTAGGCATTATAGATTAGACAGACACACAAAGATTAAAAGTATAAAATGATTTTCAGCACATGTGGGATACCATGTATAATGTCTCAGATTCAGCGAAGACATTTTTTACAATGAAGGACTGCAAAGTATATGTAGAGTCAAGGATTCAGAAATGATAAAAAATAATTTCAAATGAAGTTGGAGAAAGAAGGAAATTATTAAAGTTTTCTTGGTCATCGTAAGATGAGTAATGTTATTCTAGAAGTAATAAGAGCCCATACAGATTTTTATTTTTATTTTAAATTTGTCTTTTAAATTATTACTGTGGCTGTTTCATGAAAATTGTGTTAGGAAGAGTAGAGGACTGTGAAACTAGTAGTACACCATTGTCAAGGGCCATGGAAAAGGTGATGGTGGCTTTCCCATGATGATGGAAGCAGAGACGGAAAAGTACAGATGCTTGAGATCTTTACTGAATTGTGTAAAACAGGAGTTGTGATCAATTAAATACAAGAGTTAAAGCAAACATGGAAAATCAAGAGTTGTAACAATTTTGATCTGTGTAATTTGTTATACAGAGCAATACTCAATTGACTAGGAAAGTTCTGGTAAGAAACAATAGTAGTAGTAGCTGACCAGAACATATTTGTCACTTAAAGACAAAGATCAATACTGGTAACAGTCACTAAGTACTCACAATGTGATGGAATCTGCCTGCCTTGAAAATTTTAGCTGTATGAACACCTCATTGTGTGAGGTGGGATCATCTCACACATCTTGTTGTTAAAATAAGAGAGAATCAGTGTCTATAAGAGTGGTGGTTGACACTTACAATCCAAGAAAGTGGGAGGTAGAAGTAGAAGGATGAGAAGTTGAATACCATCTTTTGCTACATAATGAGTTCAAAGTAAGCCTAGGCTAAAAATTTATGTATAAACAATACAATGAATATAAACTAGAATAAAATCTAAATTTCTTATAGTATATAAGAGATATATTGTGTAAAATCCTGTCTCCAAAAAACAAACAAAAAAGCTACTAAAAAGCAAAAATAAACAGAAACATCAAAGTGGAAAATTTAAGTAACCAATTTTAGTCTAATACAAGATCCATGGAATCAGGAATGAAACAATAGAAAAATATATGAGAAAATCATGATATATTGCAATCTGTAAATATGAATTTGTGATATTTAAGAGATGGTCAAGAAAGATGGTCTGTAGAAAGAGAATATTAATACAAGAAAGAAAACATCTTAATAACTTCAGCAATCTCACTAATTAAACGTTTGTGAAAGGTAAGATGAAGCAGAAGAATAGCAAAGGCTAACTTCTGTAGAATTTTCCTGTTCTGCAATGTTGAAACAATTAGAAGATATATGAAGTCTTCATCTTTTCAGAATTTTGCATTCCTGATAATCACTCTGTTCTCTAGGTAGTTTGAGGTCTTTGAGAATCTTTTGTTGAGGGGAGAAAGACACTAGAATTTTAGGCATAATGGTATTAAATAGAGCAGTTAAGAATGGGAATGAATAGGAGTTTTTGAATCATTTAAAAGGCAAGCACAGTACTGAATTTCCTCTCAGGGACAAAGAATAAAAGAGCAGAGTAAACAGCATATAATGTGAACAAAGGGTACCACTGATGTTTCTCCTTTATGCCTTCCAATGCCTGCCTTCCTTTTCTTATCCTTGAACATAGGTAATTTAAATGTTTTTGAGATAATTGATAAACAGAATATATTCAGGGTTTCAGATTGTCAATAAGGAGGCTTTAACAAGAAATTGAAAACTGGCTTAGATATTATACAGGGTGTGCATACCTCTATATACAGAGATTGAAGACTTAAAATATGCTCATCTGAAAACTTTCAAGTACTTAATTTATACTTCTGGTTCTAAAGGTCACCAGTCATTATTATTATCATTACTAATATTATTATTTTTCCCTGAATTTCCCTCACGTGAAGTTACCCTAAAGAACATGGAATGAAAAGTAAATAATACTTATTTTTTTTCTCTGTTTAGGCTCCTTGTTAGGCATGTATCTTACAATTCCCTTAGATAGTGATTAGATTGTTTATTTATCTAGCATAATTGACTTCTCCACTTATTTGAATTTCTCATTAAACCACAAGTTTCCTCAGGCTAAAAATCAAAGTTTGTGTGATTCTGACATAGTTTGAACATGGGGCCGATGGCTATATTTTCAGGCATCCAGTCTTTGCTTCTATGTTACTAATAGATATGTAAATATGAAAGATTTGTCCAATATATGCTTATTTTTTAATAAAATGAAGCAAATTAATTAATTATTATGATAGGGATTATGAGTTAAAAGTTTAAAATTGTTCACAACTCTGTCTGGTAAATGGCATCTATTTTTATATTTCTAATGTACCATTAAAGATTAATAAATTTTTGATGTCGGTGTTCTTGGATAGATATTCTATAATCTGATAATGTCTTCAATTTTTTTTCAAGGCTATATCATTCAAGATCAAGATGTTAAGTATGGTAAAGTAGTAGTAAAACTATATCTTGGTTTAAGAGTGGCAGAAAGAGTTCAGAGAAATATTGGAATCCATTTCTTGAAAGTACAGACAATGAAAAAAAGATCCATTTTTTTTGATCTGTGATGTACCACTGATGGTTTGATCAGGGCTTGTCCCAGAAGTCCCCCAAACAGTGCAAAGTTCTTGTCAATGTTTTTGGTTATGCACTAGAAGTTGAGGTTTGGACCCTACTGGTGAAGATACCACATTTTTTTTTAACCTGACAGGGATTCGCTGTTGTTCCTCTGGACTGGTCTTGAAACTCACAGAGATCCCCTTGCCTCTGCCTCCTGAGTGCTGGGATTAAAAGCACACACTGCCACAAGCTAGCTGAAAATACCACACTTTGATCACAGGATATGGCTCAACCAAACATGTACTGACCTTGAAGCGTATTTCCTACAAGATAGGTTTCATAGTACCATAGGATACTTTGCAGGATAGTAAGGGAGAAGAGCTACCAACAGTGTTACCTGACTCTGAACACTGTACTGTAGTAACTACTCTTTTGTATGTTCATATAAACATAGAATCTTTCTTTCAGAACTCCGAGTGTAAATTAATGGTGTTTTCAATGAAATTGTAGTGAATCTATAAATCACAGTTGAAAAATCTGTCAGTATTCTATCATAAAATCCATGTCTTTCCACATATTTAGTGCTTTCCTTCCTCAGAATTGTGCAGTTTTCCAGATATAGATCATATACATATTTTCTGTGATTTATGTCCAAGTATTTCACTTTGGGTGATATATCTAGGCAGTGGAATATTATTTTATTTTGTTAGTAAAAGTGTCAATACTGCTAAGTGCTCTGTGAGAGGAGAAATAAATGGTCAGAACAAAAAGGATTTGGGGACAGTGAAAGTGAATATTTTATATAATATAATATGCTAGACACTTGTTTATACATTGTAAAACTCGCAAAATACAGAACATCAGTATTAAGCTTTAATGAAATCTATGAAATAAGAATAATCATGGTGACAACCTTTATTCATTTATAGAAAACATATCATCATGTTAGGGAATGCTGATTTGGGACATGCGGTCTATGAATGCATGCAGAGCAGGTAAAGAGTGCATTAAGAATCTCTGTATTTTCATTTTAATTTTACTAGGAACTTAAAGGGATTCAGATCATCTAAATAACAAAGATTAAAAGAGATACAGAGAAATACTGCTATGGTTTGAATGCATGTGTCCTTTTAAATTCATGTTGGAACTTCAACACAAAGGCCATGGTAATAGGATGCATGGCCTTTGGGAAGTGATTATGCTGAGCGCTCTGCCCTCATGAATGGGACAAGTGCCCTTATAAAAAGGGTATTAGGGAGGCAGGTTATCCCTTTTCATCCCTTTTCCTCCAGAGTATATAGCAACAAGGTGTCATCTTGGAAATAGAGAGCAAGACTTTATCAGATATTGTGTTTTCCAGTACCCTGTTGTAAGATTTGCCACCCTCCACAACATGAGAGCTAAACCTCTATTGTTTCATACATACACAATCCAAGATATTTGGCTATAGAAGCCTAAATTGCTTGATTTGTAGCAGCGGTTTGTCTCTTTCCACAGATTTTAAGACCCTCTACGACTCAGTATAGAGATATCCAGTGTGTAGAAGGAAAGAACATATGTCTCACAAATTGTAATCATTTCATAAAACTTAAACAAAACCGAGATAAATGCACATCATTAGACTTTGCTTATGGTGGTCAGACTGATTTTTATTAATTATTGTCATAATAATATATTTATAAAAATCATAATGTTGCTTTGAACTAGAAGTTTGTATACATCAGAGGCTAAGATCATAACTTTATTAATAGAGCATTTGCCTAGCATACAGAATGGCCTGTGTTCAAATTCAGAATTGCTATAGAATACCTATGAAATCAGAACTTAGGACGTGGGGCAGAAAGATCAGAAGTTGAAGTATATTCTCAGCTACATAGCCAATTTGAGGCTAGCCTGGGCTACATGAGACCTTGATGTATAATACAATTAAATTATGATAAAGATACATTCAATAACATTTTCAACACTTCATGAAAAGCACAAGTAATCTGAAAGAATTACTGAATTGATATTTTTTAAAGAATTTACAGTAGTTCATAATTCAATTAAATGAGTGACTTTTTCACATTGCATGTTCTGATAGTTGATTATTAATTATTATCATAACTAAAACACATAAATGTGTGTTTAGAGTGAAACATTATATTTTTTTGTTGTTTTTTGTTTTTGTTTTTGTTTTTCGAGACAGGGTTTCTCTGTTGTATCTCTGGATTTCCTGGAACTCACTCTGAAGACCAGGCTGGCCTCGAGCTCTCAGAGATCTGCCTGCCTTTGTATCCTGAGTGCTATATATTTTTAATAGAAGTCGGATACTGCAAAAAGCAGTTCTATTTTTAAGATTTACTTTATTAGTTTTAATTGTGTGTGCTTGCTCATGTGTGTGTGTGTGCAAGCGTGTGTGTGTGCCTGTGAATTCAGTTTCCCTCAGAGCCCATAGGAGCCTCATATGATTGGCGCTACATTAGAAGGGTTTGTGAGCAAGCTGATACAGGTCCTGTGATCAAACTTGGGTCATTTAGAAGAGCAGTATGTGCTCTTCAGTGTTGAGACACCTCTCCAGCAACCAACCCCTTTTAGATTTATTTTATTTTTTGTGTGTATGAGTGGTTTGCCTCCAAATATGTATGTTTACCACATGTGTGCTGGGTGACCTCATAGATCAGAAGAGCTTGACAGATACACTGGAATTGTAGTTAATGGTGATTGAATTATTGTGTAGATGCTAGGAATTTAACTGGAGTCCTCTGCCAGAGCAACAATGTCTCTTAAAAGCTCCCCATTGTACAGATGAAGGTAACAGAATCCAGTAGAACAAAGGTACATTATCTACTTCGTATACAATGAAAACATAAAACACTACTTGGTGCTTTCCATAAAATATTTTTTGTTCTTAATTAATTCAAAAATCTAGATTTTCCAGAACTTCGGAGTTCCTATAAATTTTATATCAGCAACTCCTTAAGACTTATTACCTATAAGTGATCTTAAAATGCAGAAAGTATTTAATGAATATTTGACACATTCATAAAGAAATGTAGTTATCTACCTATCTTTACAGACTCTTCCCAGAATGAAGAGCTAGCCAGAACATTGAACTTGTTCTCATTGCTTTTGAAATATCAATGTGATTGCTTTTATCCATATTATCCATATTTTATCCATAATAACAAATTCCTCTAATATTCATAACTGAAACTTCTTACAGCTTGCCTGGATGCATTTAAAATGGCAACACTCAGGCTCACTTTGCCACCTCTGATAACTGTGTGTCTGCATCCTCCAGTATCTCCAAATTATAAATCATTTATCAATTATACACCCTCTATTGTTTTCCCTTCTGTATAATGTGAATGTCTGGCCTCAACTGTCTTTACATAATACCAGGAATATTAATTTTTGAACAATCAGATACACTTAAGATTTTCTCTCATTTTCTTTTTAGTGCATTTCTCTCATTTTAAAATAGGCTGTTAAAATTCAAGATGTCTTGTACCAGTTCCTTCTGTAATTAAGAGACAGACGTGTGTCTGGATGCTTGAGTGGAGGAAAAAATAATTCCGGAAACAGCTGTAGTTCAGAAAGGAGTGGGTCTGCTCTGCCCGTGGTGTTGAATATGATTTCCTATGAGTATGGTAAGTCATTAATGACTTGTCCAGGAATCAAACAGGAAGTGATTTTTCTGAACCACAAGGGCTCATTTGAAATATATAAAAGAAGCCCATGTGTATATGGATTAAAGGCAAAGTATATGATATAACATTAAAATGTATGTAGCAATTTTATTCATTGTTTTCTCTCCATAATTGGAAATGTTTTAAGCACTGCAGATACCATGTTTGATATTCATCATTTGAATAAAAGTTTTTCACAGCAGAAATGGAAATTCAAACTTTCCTCCACAAACTAAGTTTCAACATTAGTTTTTGCACTTGTTCGATTTATCGAGCAAATAAAAATATCTATTCAAATCATTTATTTACTGCTAAGAACTTGATAGGTAATCGAGTTTGGATACATATTTAAATTTTATAATACATGTCAATAACACCATTTGTAAATGCAAATATTTGAGAAGAAAGCATTTGGCTAAGACTTCCTTAACGCTACATACACTAGACACTTATGGATGTGGGATTCCGATTGTGGGACTAATCAGACTCTGACTTTTGCACTGATGCACACTGTGAAAAGTATATTTTAAACCTTATGCTAGTGCTTTCCCCAATGCTCTATAATCCTTTCAGGATCTAGGGACCGAAGAAGACAGAATAGAGAGAAAGACTTAAATCCAATTGAATGCATGGAATTTGTCTGCAAAAGGGTAGATAAGGCATGCGGATGCTCCAGTGAGATCAAATGGCTTAAGGAATGTTTGATGACTGTTGCTGCGTTACCCATGGCTTCCTTCACTTTGAATTATTCCACTATGAAATACTCATCTGCAGGCTGCAGAGAGAGAGTGACATAGAGAAAAGAAACATCTTTGACTTGTCTAAACTTTGTGAAAAGGCTGTTGCACATCATGCAGGCTTGTCTCCTCTCATTTATGTGAACAGGATCTAAATCACTCTTTCAGTTCACTGCTTCCTACCATGGGGACTACAGCATTTGCTTTCCCCATGACTCCATCATCAAATAAGGCTGCTATGAAATGTTTCAAAAATATACTTTTGTGATTTGTGTGTACCCTCCTCTTTCATCTACTGTATTGAGTACTAATTTCTTGGCACATATACACTCCACCACTACCACCACTACCACCACAACTGCTAAACTTAACAAAACTTAAGAGTAGCATCATCAGTAAAATTCTCATTAAACTGGAATGTGTTAATTAAAACCTACCAATATTAATGTGGGAAGTCACTCCTTTGAACATTGCAATCAACACATTATGCCATGGGGTGGGCTCTGATTATGTTCCATTTTGAATTTCAAACACTGACCTTTTCATGTATCTTATGAGCTCTGTTTTTACTCAAGTGGCTGTTTTGTTACTGAGGTTGAATCTTCAAGTCATATACACGAGAATTCCTACTAAACTTTTTATTAAATCTTGCCAATTTAATAAATA
This sequence comes from Cricetomys ansorgei, assembly GCA_026225945.1. NCBI lineage: Eukaryota > Metazoa > Chordata > Mammalia > Rodentia > Nesomyidae > Cricetomys > Cricetomys ansorgei. Next base: position 13,511 of record JAMJFZ010004174.1, read on the forward strand.
CTAGTATCTAACAGAATAGAGTTTGAGATAGGGAAATCAAGGAGCCTGTGAGTATGATAGAGACTTTGAGGAACTAGAGTTTTTGGACAATCAGTGGTTACCAAAGACACTGGCTCCTTTGTTGTTCAAACTTGAATAATGGTAGGGTGCTTTCAGAAAACAGGGTTACTATGGAGGAGGGATGTTTAAGAGGAAAAACAAAACAAAACAAGTACGGCTCTTATATAGGAGAATCAAATATCTTGTTTGTTTGTCTTTTTTCATTTGATGTATGTGTATTTTAGGATGTAGACAATGGAGACTTGGAGTTATCTTATTTATTAAAGTTAACTCATGTCTTGTGAAGAAAACACCACAAAATTCAAATTGTTTTGTGAATAAAAATTTACTAATTGATTTGATAAATTACTAGAGTGTATGCCAAAAAGCACTCTACTTTAACTCAGTAATAGTTGGATTTTTGCTTTGTTTATGTTTTTGGCTTCCTTTATTTCCTTTATTGTTCCAAATTTAAATCTCACAAATTGGCTAATGCTTCACTTAAGCTGTTTGTTCAAGTCAGTAGACACAAGAAGTCATCAGAAGGAAAATAAAACAGTGCTTATAATGGGTCTGAAAGGAGCTTATGCTATCAGATGCTTAATATACAGTTGTGCAGCCTTAGGCATGATCTGCACCACTGGTGGGTGCTCTCTACAGATTCCCTTGAGGTTTCTGCAAATGGGATAAATGGGCAATGGAGAATGAAGTGAGTTGGAAAAGTGTCTGACTGACTTAATAAATACTAAAAGCAAAAGACGGGCAGGATTTATTGTCCAAAAATAAACCTTTTCTGCTTGCGCTGTGCATACATGTGCATGGTTATATTTGAACACTCTTACACATATACACGTGCACAATATAATTTATCTTTTACTTCACATTTTTCAAGCTTTCATGAGATTTATTCTGACAGTAAGCTAACCTACCTCGACTTCAAGTTTAGTTAAAGAAAGACTTACCTTACCCAGAGTATAATTTGTCTCTATGTCTGTTGCTGCAAGAGGCTACATCTCTGGGTTTTGACAGTCACCCAAAGAGAGAACACAGCCTAAGGGTTCTCAAGCTAAAATTGCTTTCACTTAGAACTATTTATCAATGTGCTTACTCCACTTTTCCTACATCTTTTCTTCTATGGCTTACTTTTGTAATGCAAATAGCTTCAAGCTACTCCTGGGAAACCTGAAGGTCCCAATTTGATGCACCATTATGCTAACCTAAAGCTTGTGTCATTCAGTTATAATACCTTTGGAATAACTAGTATATGTATTGAACAACTAACATGCTAAATGCTTAAGACCTGTGATTTAATTTAATTGTTATAATAAATCAATTAAGGTAGTATTTGCATGGATCTTGTTTTATGACTGAAGAAATGAAAATCAACAAAAGTCAATACTACTACAACTACTACTACTACTACTAATAATAATAATAATGATAATAATAACAAAATAATAACATTTCATTAACATGTTTTATTTTCTGGGATCAATTTATTCCAGCTTACTCCAGAATTAAGTTTAAAGTATTATTCTTCTTTACTTATTTCCACAATGTCCTGGGACATTTAAATAAACGCAGGTCCTTATGTGATGTCACAGGAAACTGGGCCCTCATTAAGAGCTCCTTGCTGGTTCTGGGTATTTTTATGAAGTCAAGTATCCTTTCTTATTGTATTTTAGTTTTTGAGATAGGGTCTTGCTATGCGGGTATGACATGCTTAATCCTTACTCTGTAGCTCAATCTGGTTTTAAATTTATATCAACTCCTTTGCCACAGTCTCCTGAGTACTGGGATTAAAATCATCTACCATCATAGCATGGAAAACGTTCTTGTATATATTAATGTAGTTAAGTTTGCTAGACCCCTTCATGTTCATAAGATTGTTAATAAATGCACTCATTTTCATTTTATGATCTATAGCTGAGAAGCTGGAGATGAGCAATTGTTCATGCTCAGATCTCTAATCCCAGAACATTCAGTTTACTGAGGAATGTATTCACAGTTGCTTTTCTTTCTCTATTCAACATTTTCTGTGCCTTATCCTATTTCTAGTTTGTTTTGCTAGCACAACAAAGTGGAGGGCACTGTCTTGAGTAAAAATGATAGAATATATAACCATGAATTTTCTAGAGTAGCATTAACACATGGTAAAAAAAATAATCCCCCAAACGCATGTTTAATAATAGAAATTCTTATATCATTCCTCTTAGTAAAATATGTTTAAGTAATTATATAGGTAGAAAAACATTTTAAATTATGACTTTAATTGAATAAAACAATTCTTATCTTGGTCAATACAATTCTCTCACTTGGATGCTTAAAAATAGAGACTACCTTCTGACAACTAATTGTGCAATGTGACAACTGGAGAGTGGTGAACAAGATGCAATACTGGAGAGCTGAAGATGAAAAGCATGCACAAGCAAAAAATAGGTATTCTTCTAAAGCCCAGAAAGAAGTGCCACCTTTTTGACATTTTACTTTTAACCCATTGAGAACCATGTCAACTCATAACACATATGGTCATATTTTAATGAAGAAAAAATTTATGGCCATATATTAATGGAGATAAATATACTAAAAAACAGCCACTTAAACATATAGACTATGACCTGCATTAAACTTCTCCATCTGGCACACCTGGATGGTCTATCTTTAGCTTTTGATGGGTATGTCACCTAGCAGTCTGGCTCCATGTCAGTGTCTGAAAAATAACTGTGAGCAGTGATCCTTCTTCCTAAACTTATCAGTCTGGTCATATTGTGGTTCTACTCTTGAATTTGAGTATTGGTTACTCCAAAGTGTAGTCCTCCCACATCTGAAGAGTAAGAAGGGCTTCATAAGACTCCTTACTGAACAACTTGATGAACTTATAATAATTTTATGTATACTACATCCCTTGGCATGTCTATTCCAAAGGCTAAGTAATGAGCATATGCCAGTGATTCTTTAGAGATAGGGTCATCCTATCATGGGTTAAATGTAGTCTATCACATTCATTGTATAACTCTGTAAGTACACTGACATTCTTGTTCATATGTACATTGGGAATGTTTTGTTGCTACAATAGCAGAATGCAGTAGAAATATCAGAGACTGTGTATCTCACCATGCCTAAATATATGTATTTCATCCCTATCCAGTAATACATTGATATTTATTTCTTCAGAAAAAGAATGAGCATGAAGCTAATATAGACAATTATGAAGAGAATTATAAAGAAGTACAAGATACTATGGTGTGTTTTAGAGTATGGGAATGGCGTGTGTACAGCATTGTATAAACAACATTTGGATTACAGTCCAATGTACTGTTTTCATGAGTTTGTGCCTTCATTCTGCTAGATTCTCATTACCAATTACAGAATAGAGTAGCTCTCTAACTTTCTAGGTGTATGATTTAAAATAATGATGTAAACTGACTATGATATAAATTTACCATATGTTTCTTCTAAAATGGTCAAAGAATTATTCTTATGACTGACAAGGATAACTTTTGTGGTAGCTTGATTGATTCAATAGCCCCTCCTAACGTGGTCTCTGGCTCCATTGTTATTTTTGCACAGAATCATTTTGTTCTCTTCCATTTTACTGACATAACAAGTGTGTTCTATGCAGAGACTCTAAAAGAAACATCCATGTATTTCTATACTTTCTGTCCTTTCCTTTATTTCTCATGCTTAAGACAGTCAGCTAGTGGAGGAAGTGTTTATGGCAAAGTTGAATAATACTAATTACTGAAGGCCAGCAGGACCTACCCTATAAGAAAGTCCTCTTATGTGTGGTTGTCTGGATGAACGATCTTTTGCCACAGAGATTGAATGTGCCTTATGAAAACCAGATCAGGACAGCAGAATTAACTAATAACTAATGAACTAATGAACTAATGAACTAATGAACTAATGATCCTAGATTCAGAGGCATCAAGTAATGTTTATTTTATGTCTCTGAATTTCTTATATTCGACTTACAAAACCAAATGGTTCCTTTGCCATCCCCAACACCAACACCTATGTATTATTAAAATCAAAGAGTATAATGAAATGTGTGAACTTATTATCACAAAGTTTGCTTGGTATGATGACTCATTTTCCTGAGTGCTAAGTGCATAGTACACAAATGGGCACACACACACACACACACACACACACCACCGCACACACAAGGAAAGAATATGAGAGAGAGAGAGAGAGAGAGAGAGAGAATTAGGTAAGTTAGGTCCCCTTGTACAACCATTCTGCCTTCTTAAATAAGTCCCTGTCTCTTTCAGTCTAAATGTTGATCACTAAAATCACCTTCTGGTCTCTTCTTTCTTTTCTCTTTTGGTGCTGAACATAGTTCATTTATATTTCTTTTCCCATTAGAAATAAGCAAGCAAACTATGTCACATCAGGGTCAACGCAGCCTGGATTTTGAAGTAGGTCTGGGGATGGTTTCCAAAGAGACACGCTGTTATAGAAACAATGCCTTTGTCTCGGCAGCATGGCTAAGTGGTGTTTATTTCCAGATGTGTTCTTGGAACACCGAGAAGGGCATGCAGCTGCACGTCATTCACGGAGTGGTTGAAACAGGGTGTAGACAGCAAGAAGAGGAAATGGCCAAGGCCAAGGGATGCAGACATCATGCAATTTTATGCCCTGAATAGAAAAGATTCAGAGTCCTTCCTCCCCTGGGTGGGCGAGGAGGGCCTGTATCAAATTTGACGTTGTTTTTTGTGCAAGCTGCAATCCATCTCTAGTTTACTTGATCTTCTAAGGTCTAAAGATTTTATTTCCTCCCACAAACAATTTCTTTGTTTCATACTCCCACCTCATGGGGCAAGTGTCACGAAGTTACTCTGTTGTATAACTACTTCAGTTAAAATCCTATTTCCAACACTTGATCTTGATCTTTCCTTGAATCTTCTTCAGTACACATTCTCATTATAATAGTCAATATAAAAAGAAGTAATTATATTAGAGGTGTGTTTTATTCAGAGCTTTTCCCTGTAAACAAGGAACAAGAATTCATGAATAATTAGTTTTATTTTACCATCACCATCATTTTATTTAAATCTTTGCCATTGGTGTTGTGATTATTAGTCTGGGTTAGTTTATTATGCTAAACATTTTATGTCTATTGTAGTTGACTACTATGATCATTCCTCTTAGTACTCATCACAACACAAATGATCCCTTTGGATCCAGTGAGATTGCTCAGCAGGTAAAGATATTTGCTGTGGAACCTGATGATCCAAGTTTGGCCCTCAGGAACCCTATGGTAGAAGAAGAGAATTGATGCCTACAAGTTGTTCTGTGACCCCTACATGTGCATCACAGCATTTGTGTACACAAAGCAAGTAAAAACTGTAACAATAAATTGAAAAAAAGGAAAAAAAAGACCTCTTTGGCTTTTGTAAATAGCTTTACGATTTTTTTTTATTGTCCCTCTAATCTATTTTTCCATTGGTCAATTGTTTATTTTAGAAAAAAAAAACTAATTTTAACTGTGAATTTGATTCCTACAACTTCTGTAAGTCCCAGTCCAAACATAATTAATGGAAAAGAGACATACTTTTATTTCTTCCTAACTCAGTTTGCCAGTGATCTTCACAGTCCTAGCCAGGTAGATGTATGACAGGGCTCCATTGTCACATGGGTATTCTTGCTGGCTCTGACTCTACATGACCATCTTCTCTGAGAACATTATCATTAGATTAAGAGTGTATCCTGCTCTATAGGACTTCATCATCACTAAGTTCAACTATAATAACAATATTGCCAAATCAGGTTATAGCTGATGGTTTGAGATTTGGGTAACTAACTCCCATTAGTTGAGAGTTACCCATAATATTTAACTTTTGTAGGACCTAGCTCTTGCACTGTTCACTTGTCAGCTTCTGTGTCTCACCATTTTTCCAGAAGTCATCTCTCTGATGATGAATACTTTTAGTGAGCTCGTGATTTTGTGTCCTCTGCTGCTTCATGACCTTTAATAAACCATGTATTCTGTCTGGAAAATGCCTAAGTGCTTATCTATTGTTGAGTTCCCTGATAAAATTTACTTCAGAAAAATATTATCTTGGTCACATCACCTGTAATAAGAAGTCTTAACTGGAAACTATAGTCAAAGTTACACATATATTGTGGACTCACAATACACTGAGAGCAAATAAAAGGAACCCCTGACCCCCATTATGAGGCTACTGCTAAAAAAAAAATGAAATAAATAAACAGCATCAGGGAAGATATGAAGAACGTCACTACCTTAAAAGTAAAATGATGTTGCTACTATGGTAATGTCTCAATAAACTAGAATTACCATTTTAACTATAAGTGCTAAATGTATTACATTTCTAGGTGTATCCCAAAATGTTTACAAACTGGTATGCAACTGCTGCTTCTAGGACCATATTCAAAGCAACATTATTCAAATAGACAGAAAATGGAAAGAACCTACATGTCCTGAGATAGCTGATGCTCACCTTATAATATTTCTAAAGCAAATAAGAACCACAAAACAACTTTAATCACATACTGAAATGTTAAGGAGAGGTACCAGAAATAAAAATGGATATTTCAGGTTCATCTCCACAGATAATTGTTATTGCATGGGAATAGTCAAGATTAAAGTATGCCCATTGGATCATTGAGGGGGAAAGCCACAGCCAAATTAAAGTAACAGCTTCATATTCAGGATGCAGGTTTTTGTTTATTTTGTTGTGTACATGAGTTAATCAAGCCTTGGGAAGGTTTAGGTCACCTTTGTGTTTAGTAACTGATAGTTTTTAGTAGGAAATAGTGATGAATGTATTCTCTATTTCAGCATGTTATAGTAAAGTTATAATCCTAAGAAATAAATTATTGAATGAGCAGTTTACTAGATTCATAGTTCAGAGGCATCTCTCCAGTTCTCCATTTTTAAATGACGACTAAATTTACTTGGGATCAGAGCGCATAGGTGTTAGAGGTTATTCCTATTTCTAGAAGTTTGTGACACTGTGAAAATACTTTTGTCAAGTATACAAAATCCTACATAAAGAACGATTTTATGAGTTTTAAAAGTTGAGTTCCTCAGAAGGCCTGAGTCCATTGATCACTTTCACCACACAAATGTCAACTTTTCCATTTATATGCATTACTAGACACAGTCATGGTTAGCAGATGGATTAGCTGTTTTTCTGTTGCTGTGATAAAACCCAAGACCAAGGTAACTAATAGAAGAGAATTTGTTTGTGTTTACAGTTCCAGAGGGACAAGAATCCATCACCATCAAGTGTCAGGCATGGCAGCTGGAGAAGCAAGCTGAGGTTTCACACTTTGAACAATAAGCATGAAGTAGAGAGAATGATCTGAAAATGGCTTGAATCTTTAAACTCTCAAAGTCGACCTCCACTGACATATTTTTTTTTCCAACAAGAACACGTCTCCTCAGTCCCTCCACACAATCACTAAATACTGAGCATTTAAATACACAAGCATATGAGAGACATTTTCATTCAAACCTCCACATCAGAGTAACTAGTTACTATTCTTATTGCAACTAAATATCTGGAAAAATGGACTTAAAAATAGAAGCATTTATTTCGGCTTATGGTTTCAAGGTACAGTCTACTATGACTGGAAAGTAACGGTGGAGGCATTGAACAGGCTGGTCAAATTGCATCTGGAGCCAGGCAAGAGAGGAAAATGAATGTTTGCTCTGAGTACATTTTCTCCTGTTTATGAAGTCTGAGACCCCTTTCCAGGGAATGGTAGCTCAAAATTTTAAGATGAATCCTCCCACTTCAGCTAATGTAATCCAGATGAGCCTTCTTTTAGGAATGTCTAAAGACTTTTCTCTGCTCAACCTAAAGCCTGTCATGGTGATGATCAATATTACATATCACAATCTATTACTCTAACCAGGTAAACAAGACCATAGTCAATTACAATCTGTGTCAACCATCTCCAAATAGAGAGGTACAGATGAACTACTTTGTAAATTTAAATTCACGTTAATTGCTTGAGAAGTAGTCCCTATTAAAATCAAGTCCCATTGACTTTAGTAACCTTTATATAGCAAGTGCATTAGGTGAGTTAAAACCCTTATCTCAGTGACTGAATTAATGTTTTCAAATTCAAACACTCATATCTTCAGTTCTCTTAATAGTTAGCCTACATTTATCACATAGTCAAATGTCTCTATTTCTATAGGAGACCGTCTCTATTTATATAGACCGTCATTTTCTAAACACATTAGACTATTTTTCAAGAACCTTTGCTTCAGCTTTCCAAATCAAGTTTTGTACTGTTCAAATTTAGCAGATAATTGACACAATGTCATCTTGATTTTGGCATTTAGACTCTTCTGTTCACAATTTCCATCTGGTTTTATTATTGAGCTCTTTTATCTTAAATTCTTAATTCTTTTATCTTAAATACTTCTTTCGTGGATATGATAGTTTAAATCAGAGTTACTCCTGTAGTCTCGTGTCTTTGGTTGAGCCCCATTTAGTGAACTGTTTGGAGAGAATTAGGAGGTGTGCCTTTGTTGGAGAAGGTGAGTCATTGGGTTGCGCTTTGAGGTTTAAAATGCCCACTCTAGATCCAGGATCTTTGTCTCTCTTTGCCCGCTGCCTTTCTTTCTTTCTTCTTTTTTATTCTTCCTTAATTCTTACTTCAGACCTGTTTTTAATTAGCATCCCAAAACATCTTGTCATATATTATGTCACTTATGCTTGCCCCAAATGAATATGCTAACTTTAATAAATTAAATTAATTGTACACAATAATAGGTTTAGAATTAATTTTGACTTTATCACGCACACACACATACACACCTTCATCATTTCTATCCCCTTTATTATCCACAACATATTGCCTTTTCTTATGATCCTCTTCTTCCAAAAGCTAAAATTAGAATTATCACATGTTCCATTGATACCATTCTTGGTTGGATATTTGAAGGAATCATTGGCAGCACACACCATAGGTACTTGAATATCCTTGTTTAACTGTGGCACTATTCACTACAGCCAAGGTATAGAATCAGCCTAGGTGTCCATTAATAAGTGAATGCATAAAAGTTTGTGATTGCATGCAGACACCCACACAATACTCTCCCTCACATGAATGCACACCTTATCAAGTTTATTTTATCATTAATAGCATAATAATGAGGCAGGGGAGACAGTTCGGTAGGTAAAGTGCTTCCTGTATAAATATAAGGATATGAGTTCAGATCCCCAGAAATGTGTAAAAATCCAGAATAGGCAGCTTAAATCTGTAGCATCTGTAGCTGCTAGGCTATCAACAGAGGTAGGCAGATCCTTAAGTTTCATGATCAACAAACCCAGCTGAAACAAGCCCAGCTGAAAAGTTGAGCTCCAGATTCAGTGAAATGTGGTGTGCCGGAATCACAAAGTGGAGAAGTAATTGAGAAAGTTATTAAAACAACATCATCCTCTGGTTTCCAATTGCATTGCACATACAGAGAGAGAGAGAGAGAGAGAGAGAGAGAGAGAGAGAGGGAGAGAGAGAGAGGGAGAGGGAGAGGGAGAGAGAGAGAAGAATCATGTAATTTGCAGGAGAAAAAATGGAACTGGAGATATGCATCCTTAATGAATGCATAATGCTTTTAAATTTCCTCTTTCCATTCTTCTAAGCAAAATATTTTGTTATCTTAAAGGTATTCAACAGCATATGGCCACATCCCTAAAAGGGATCTTATAGCAAAGAAGAGTGAAGCTCATTGTCTTGATCTCAGCTCTGAGGCACTTGATGGGCCCTCGTCATTGACTAGTCAAGCTTCTGCTTTTTCTCAATGTTCCAGCCCAGGGCTCTTACCTCTGTTACCTGCCAAGGCACATGATGCTTATGTGCTTATCATTCAAGAGCTCCACTCCCCTCATAAAGCTTTTCTGACCAAGCCATCGCTTTACTGCCACATGGATTCCCTAACATCTTTATGATCTATGTGTTAAACATCTTGAATTTCTTTGTCTTGTTGAAACTAATAAAAGTAAATTATTCCCTTTGTTGTTGGGGCAAATTCTAGTTTTTAAAAGAATTATTTCAATGCTTAATGTAAATTTATAATGCATTCAAAATACATTTAGTTTTGCTTTTGTTCTCTGTTGCCTATTAATGAAGTTCATACTTGTACATCTGAGAGATTTATTAAATGATATGTTTTTACTGAAACAAATGTATAAGTGGGGAAAAAAAGCAATCCTCTACTCTTACTGATGTGATTGGGTACATTTCTGTGGCAATTTCTGTCTGGAATTACTTTATCTTTCCTTGATAGTTAATGTAATAGGAGAATGAAGATAGTACCAACAGCATTTTTCTTGAAGGTTCCATGAATAGAACCAGTATAAAGATACAGAAGAGCCCACATAAGGTGTATAAAAAAGACATGATAAGAAGACTGTTAAACAAATCATCATTATATCCCTGGATCAGGCATCATATCTTTCCCATTATTTCCATCTGATCTCCATTTATGAACATCTAAGGAAATGGTTTTAATAACAATGGGTTCTTTTATATGGTTTGGAATATGGAACATTTATATGCTAAGGAATACTTCCCAACAAAATCTATATTCTCTTCTATGTTCTTACTTACTGACAATCTGGAATGTTCTCTTGGATTTCCCTTGTTTCTTTGTTGGTTTCTGAAATCTAGGTTAATATCTTAACCCTTGTGTTGGCTTTCTCATGCCTTGCTACTCACTGGGGATACTTAGGAGGAGAGTAGGGAATCCTGTGAAGCAGTTTGAATTTTTGTGGAAGAGAGACTGGAATAGAAAACAAAATGCAAGAGAAAGAAAAAGTGGAGGAAGGGAACAAAGAAAAGCAATAAAACTGTAAAGATATCACCTTGGTTCTTAGCTATTATATACATTTTTCTTATTGAATAAATTAGAGCAGCAGGATGATTTTGAGACATCTCAATAAGCAGGATATAATGCTTTATGCATGCCATAATTGTCATATAAAACAATAAGTGTTAACTCAAGAATGACAAGAAGGAAAAACAATTCCTTGGTGTAAGTTTGGATTTGATTATTAGTAATTTTTTTCCGGTAAGTATTTACATCACTTTACCAGTTTAAATAAATAAAACATTATATCACTCTTTTTCCAATTTTCTACAGTGTGTTTATGCTACCTGTGCATAGGGAGATTAGAAAGGGAAACAAGCTCTACACCCAGTATTTAGCTCTGTTATGAATTCCTGGCTACGGGTATTTTCTGCAGTCTGTAAATGGATAATGAATACAAGTTTTCTGGGCCAAATGCAAAAGCCTACTTTTCTTAATTTAAATAATGTATACTTAATGTTTGCATATTAAACTTAAAATTCTTCACTACCTCAAGCAAGATCTCTGTTTCCATTTTTTCTATACACACATAACACTCACTCTTCCTTCTTTTCATCATCTTTTCTTTTGTTTGTATGTGGGCATATGTGTTCATGTGTATTGTTCATATATGAGAGGGACATGCGTGAATGTGTGCACACACGCATGTGGGGTTCAGAGGTCAACATTATTTGTATTCCTCTGTTGCTGTTCAACTAATTTTTTGAGACAGGTCTGTCCTTGAGCCTGTGATGCATTGATTCCACAGGACTGTCCTTGGCTGCAGAGGTCCTCTGGGATATTCTTCCCAGCAGTGGATTATAGGCACAAAGCTGTGCCTAGCTTTCTTTGTTGATACTGGGGATCCAAACTCAGGTTCAAACTCTTATGGAACAAGCACTTTACAAAGGGTACTATTTTTCCCGTCCTCCTTTGTCTATTTTAACAGAGAGTACTTTTCCATTTGAAGAATCCCACTAAGGTGAATATTTTTAATATGTTGAGTTGTTGTGGACTGCATTTCTGTGCTGGGGAGACAATGGGTGGTAACTGAGACTAAAGTGAACTAGAGCATGTGTCTTTGGCTAAAGAATAAAGCAACTGATTCCAAACATCAGATAATTGCTAAATTAGAATGCTAGCAGAGATTCTGAATCTTCTAGTTTCTTAGATGAAATTGGAAAATTTAAATGTAAAAAGTATGACTAACTCAAATTTAATAATAATAAAAAATTATGAAAGTTTTGGCAAAATATATCTTTGGTATAAATTCAGTCTTTTGACCATAGGTGGCCAATCTTGACACTAGATAAATGAGAGGTAAAGACTCTTTCAGTTTTGAGACTGATTAGAATTTAATTAGTCATTATGTCCTTCATGTCTCATAGAAGGACAAGTGCATTGAATATAGCTAGTTTTTTTTCCTGCCATCCATTTTATCCTCTTTTTGCAACAATTACAGATTTTATCTGAGGTGACAGATCTTTCCTCAGCTCTCAATCTATATGTTCTTTTGGAGTTAAGTATATCTATACCTCTATGGGTAGCTAACGAAAACTAAATCATGTGATGTTCTGGCAAGATATGTTTGAAGCTAGATATAAAACTCAATCTGAGCTAATTGGAGACAGAGGCTAAATTCTTAGATATTGTCAAAAGCCAGTAGGGAAACAGACTCAGTCTTTGCCTCTGACAAACAGGAACTAAAACAAAAAGTAACTCCAGAATATATTGGAACCAGCAATAACAAAATTTCTAGATAATAGAATCAAAAAAGTATAAGAGATTCTGTTGGATCGTTTTTATGACAGCTTGACACAAGCTAAAATCATCTGAGAGGAGGGAGTCTCAATTAGCAAAACGCTTCCATAAAATTGAGCTGTGAGCACATCTGTAGGGCATTTTCTTAATGAGTGTCTGATGGAAGAAGGCCCAGCCCATTGTGGGTGGTGCCAACCCTGGGCTGGTCTTCACAGCATCTATAAGAGAAGAAGCTGAGCATTCCATGGGGAAGCAAGCCAGTAAGCAGCACTCCTCCGTGGCCTCTGTCTTAGCTCATGCCTCAAGCTTCCTGCCCAATTTGAGTTGCTGTCCTGACATTCTATGATGAACAATGCTATGCAAGTGTAAGCCAAATAAACCCTTTTCTCCTCAACTTTATTCTTGGTCATGATATTTCATCGCAGCAATAGAAAACTTAGCTAAGACAGAGAAAAAAAGTTGAGAGGGAAACACTTGGTTCTCATTACATTTTCTTTGTTCCAATGCCAACCTTTTTTGAAGCAAGTAACAGTGGATTTAAAGGATTAGTTATATAAGTTTATTTGCCTCTCAGTTTTAGTTAACAGTGACCACCAGCCCAGATTAAAGCACAACAATAATTGGGGTAAAATGATAGACCTTGAACACATACACTTTCACGTGCGCGCGCGCACACACACACACACACACACACACACACACACATGCATGCCCCATAGCAATGTGTATACTCATCCCCCTGTGATGGTGTATGGCTAGGCATAATCTCACTATGATCCAGCAACATTTCTGGATTTTTATTTTTGGAAAGTAACACCATGAGCAACTGTCTCCTTCTACAGTGGGATAGAGAATTTTATTTTTCTTTTATCCCTGTTGCCATATCCCCCTGTGGAACCATTTCAATTTAGTGAAAGAGAAAGGGACCCAGCCATTCGCATCTACTGTTATGAATGTAGTTCTTGTCATGCAGGAGTCAATGGCATGAGACGCAGGGCTGGCTTCATTACTCCCTGGCTCACCCAGACTCAGGCTTCCCCCGGACCCGGAGATAGTTTGCTGTCAGGAAGATATATTTGAATTTTAATGCATCAAGTCTCTCTTGCAGCACTTTCTGCAAATAGCTTTTAGAAAATTTTTGAACATCCCAGTGACTCAGCCCTATACCTTGTACTACTGCCTAGAACTGGAGTGAATATATTTGCTGCCAAGTTGTTATAGTAAATGAAGCTATATGTGGTCTTAGGAAGAACATGAGTCTACCATCACAAAACATTCAGCACCTGAGAAATTTTTTAACAAGACTATTCAGGCTTCAGAAGAGGCAATATGAAGAAAGTGAGGAATAGGCCAGGCTTGAGATTCTGACTTGATCTTTGCTAAACACAAAACTTAGTTACACTTCAAAACCTTTATCCAGCATTGATAAACTCATAAAACAGAAGTGTAATGTTACTTGGTTTCATGTAACGTTGATCTATTGATTCCATTAAATCTGCAACTATTATTGATCATTGTCATTTCCTAATCTAAAAGTAAGAATTATCTTTAAAAAGAGAAATTGCTAGTTTAGTATTTCAAATGTGATTTAGAGATTATCACATCAAAACAAAGCAACACATAGCATCAGATTTGTGCCCCAGACTTTAAGAATGAACATTCGGTCCTGGGTCTTAACATCATCTATCTGGTAGAATTGTCATGAGTGTTTTATGAGAGTAATTTTCAAGATAGTGTCAATCACTTCGTAAGCATACAACAAGTGTTATTTTTGTGGTTACTGATGCCATTGGTGGCCACTTCAGCATTTCTGTAGCCACAGTAGGCACAGTGCTGGACAAAAGACAGTATAATATAGCTTCTTTGAGCTAAGATTAATGTGTGTGTCGGACAAGTTGCCATTCTCAATCTAGCCTTGAGTTCTTTTTGGTTTTTGACCTATTACATAATCTTACTTTTTTCTGACCTTTCTCATTTCTAAAATTACAATGTTAATTAATAGCAGGAATTTTTAGAGAAGGCAGGAAGATTATAAAAGTCCTGGTGCATATAAATAAATTCTGAGAATAACTAATGTGTGCTAAACAACAATTATGCTTGCAAACCTTTTTAAAGATTTTTTTTTAATTTAAAGTGCATGTATGTCTGTGGGTGTGTGTATCTATATGTGTACATGTACATATGAATGTGCTTATGAGTCCATATGCCCACTGGGACCAGAATCACTGAGTCCTCCTAGAGATAGGGTTTCAGGCAGTTGTGAGAACCCCAAAATATATACTGTGAGAACCCATCGCATGTCTCTTAGATGAGAATCAAATGCTCACAAACACTTAGCCATCTCTCCAGCCCTTACTATTCTTAGAAATATCCTTTTCAAAATTCTATAAGATATTAGTGGAATAAATGTTCATCCCACTACATGAAAAGTTGTTAATAATCTAGGCTTAGAATTCATGTCTGTTTCTAAAATTCACAAGCTTTCTTTCTATATCACCACATTATCTTTCTTTAAACATAGCATACCAACCTCAGATCAAAGCCAAAGGCACAAATGTTATATTTATTTCACTGTCATTTGAAACAATCATTCAAAGGTGTCCTATCACTTTTGAAATGTATATATTTTTTAAAGACATTTAAAAAAAATAGCTGTGATAACTGCCAACTGTCTGCAGTGTAAATTGTGCTAACCTTTCTGCTCCCCATTCGTGAACATATTTGGATTACATCTGGAACAAAATCATTAGTGGCAGGAAGACAGATGTTCTTCAAAGTTCGGGGTATGCATGTAGACATAGAATATTGATGGACGTGTTATTTACTCATTTGATTCTTCACTCTTTTCCAAAAAGATGGATGTCAAGCTTTTTCAAGATTTATTTCTTCTTTCTTTAGTTCCCAAGGTGACAAATCAAAGTTCACCCCAGGAACTTTCAAAGTATATCAAGGGTGGGAGAAATCCGTCAGACATAGAATAATATCAATGACAGGCATTGTGCAGTTGTCAGTCAGAACAGAGTCTTTTCTCAGAAATAATTATGAATCTTCTTTAAGCCAAAGCAGTGTGTGTGTGACAAAGAAAGCATGAGCTGCTAATAATAGACTGATTAATATAGTAAATTTTACTCAAGATTTTAATTTTAAATATAAATCCTTAAAATAAAACTCCCCCAAAAATATCATGTATATTTTAAAGGAAGTTGTTTAAGGTGGGAGATGCATGTGATTTGAGGTAGGGTAGAAAAACAAGGAAATATGGTGGTATGAGAAGAGAAAGATTCTTACTGTCTGAGAAGACAGAATATAGCACAATAAGCTATATTGCTATGAAACTACTAACATAAAACTATCATTCTTTTCATATACTGATATTCTAAATTTGGGGGATTTATTTAATTTGCGTGTATGAGTGTTTTGTTCACATGCATGTGTGTGCACTACATGTGTGCTTGACATTCATAGAGATAAAAAAAAAAGATGTTCCTTTCTCTATAGTTATAGACTGTTATGAGTCACAACATGGGTGATGAGAAACCAAACCCAAATCAAATCTCCTGCAATAAAAAACCCCACAAGTTCCCCTAACCACTGAGCCATTTTTCCCACCTCATAAATGCTCTATGGTTAAAGAAAAATGATCCAAGGTTAAGGTTAAAATGTAGACTACCTTGGGTACAACTTCATTGCTTTCTACAGTCAGTCTCTGAGAATCTCAAAAAAAGATTATTTTCGGTTCCCTTGGTGTCTCATCAATTATCATCATGTCATGTGCTCTTGGTAATCAATGATCCCATCTAGTCCTCTTAGCAACCCTTTAAAAACAATAACTTAAATTCTCCAAATCATGCATATGGCTATTATACAAAAACAATGAGCTAAGATACTTCCTTGAGAAGCCAGTATTCACCCTTGATTATGAATTATTCATTGTGACAATTCTTAGAGAAATTCTCACCCAAGCACTTGGATGTTTTACTCTCTACTGAACCTTTGCCTTTAAGACTCATGTTCAAGCTTTGCATTCAAATATCTTTATTAAACCCCCAATTCTGCTTCATAAACTAGTTACTACCCCCCAAATCTTTTCTACTTCTGACTTGAATCTAAGATTTTTCTGAGTCAAGTTTTCTAAAAACCCAAGAGATCCCTTCAGCCAGCTAAAAGTGACAGTGAGGAACTATGTCCCCTACTTCTGCCCCTACACCACCCCATATATATATATATATATATATATATATATATATATATATATATATATATATATATAGAAGAGAGAGAGAGAGAGAGAGAGAAAGAGAGAGAGAGAGAGGGACAGAGAGACAGAGAGACAGAGAGACAGAGAGACACAAAGAGACAGAGAGAGAGAAAAGAAGAAGGAGGAGAAGAAGGAGGAGGAGGAGGAGGAGGAGAAGGAGGAGAAGGAGAAGATTATGAGGCTCTGGCTTCCTGCTTTGCCTGTTTGGGTTGGCATAAAATATCTCTGTTATATTTGTTATATGTGTTAGATGTATCCACTGAATCTGGATCCCACAACTCTACATTTTGATTGCTTGGGGGGGGTTTCCTGTGGTGGTTTCTGTTACAAAGGGAAGTTTCCTTGATGAGGGTGAAAGAGTACACTTCTTTGTGGGTACAAGCACAAATGTTTAGACTGTTGTTATTGATTATGCTGCTTTAGTAAAGTGGTGGTCGTAGGTTCTACTCCAATATACATGACTTTACTAGCACTGATTAGTTAGCTAGGTTTCCAGTACCAGCCAAAATTTTCCCCTTGTTGAGTGGGTATGATGTCCAATTAGAGAGTGGTAGGCTACTGCAAAGGGATGTATGCCTTTACTATGATTTTAGGATTATCTTGACATGCAGATCATTATTATGGTTCATGGACATCAGAACCATATGATTCTACATCAGGTAGAACTTTTGTTTTCCTCCCTCCTTTGGAAACTGGTGTAGTGCCTTCTGGTCCCATGGAAGCTAGTTCTAAGGGAGGAGGCAGTCAGGGCAATTCCAGTGCAGGAGTCTCCGTACCCTCTTCCTGAAGTGTATGTTATCTTCAACAAATGGTATTTACCTTCCACATCTGGGAAACAACCATGCGCAATATCAATAGATTGTTTTGGGAATCTTTTGTAAAAACCTTACCACCAGCTCCAAAGAGGACTTCTCCTGCTTGGTATTGTTTGTTGTTGTTTTTCTTGCAGTTGTTCTTAAGATGTATTTTGGCTCTTAGTATTGAATGAATGCCCAAGTGGAAAAAATTCAGTATGTCTACTCATACACCAAAATACATGTTGCTTTTTTCTTATATTGACTATAGATTTTTTCATACACTATATTCTGATTACAGTTTCTCCACCCTCTACTCCTCCCAGTTCCTCCCTACCTCCTCTTTCATCCATGTCCATTCCATTTTATTGCTTCTCGGAAAATAAATGACCATCAAAGGGAAAATAATAAAATAATATGAAACAAAACCAAATCATTTAGGACAAGACAAACATTTTTTTTTGTTTAAATTAAAAAGGGCCAATAATAAATTCAAAACCCAGGTACAGACATAGAGACACCCTAGTTCACACATTAATGAACTACATAAAAACTCAAAACCAGAAGCCATAAGATATATATAAAACCTGTAGGGTATATTTATAGAAAATAAAATAAGTAAAAAAATAAATAAGAGTAAAAATGAAAATGAAAAAATATAATTAAAAATTATAATTAAAAAACAAAACAAAAGCAAAAATACAAAATGCCCTGAGAAATTAATGCCCTGAGGTGACAAATCATTAATGATTGGAAGGACCTACCATCATTCTTTTCACCCCCACTGGACCACCAAATGTTTCCTCTAGTCACCCACTGCACTCAAAACACAAACTAATTGTATTAACTGGGGACTTTGGGAGGGGGTGATTGTTTTATTTAAAGAAATGTTAATTTGCTATTAAATCTCTTGTTGAAAGACTATAATAGCTTAATGAATGCATTAAACATGTGCAAATTAGTTTTTTTAACTGCATTAGTTAGTTTCAGATTGAAAGGGGGCGATACATCACAGTCATCTCTGTGGGAATTAATGAGGCATTAGGCCATCTCCTGTCATGAAGGCTAGACTTATGAAGGATACACTGAATCACACATGCGAACCTTGTCCTGTTTTCTCTTTCCACCCACCACATACATCTTCTCAGGGGCCTTATGCCTGTGAAAGCTGAGCTTTGGTATTTGAAATACAAATGTCAGCTCACCATCAGTTTGGAAGTGAAAAGTAGTCTGTTGCAGGTGACAAATGTTGTTTACTATTACTAGAAAAGAGGGTGGAACAATGGACGCATATATTAGCATCAAAGGGAAGGGCTTGGTAGTCATTCAATTGCCATCTTGCCAGGGGAAGGCACATAATCTCTCTCCTGTTCCCTCAATCACCCACTCACTCTTAGACATCTACATTAAAATAAAGAACCAAAGGCAAGGCGAGCTATCTTAACTCTAATAAGTGGCAAGGTGTTCTCGACTCAACAGCTTTTGTCACCAGCTCTCAATCTCTCCCCATCACAAGTGTTGCTCTCTCTGCCACCATCCTTTGATATATTGTTTTGCCTGATCCTGCAGTTCCCAAATCAACAGTTCCAATCCTCCACAAATGAGTGGCAATTTAAAATCCATCCTTCTAATTCAATGGCATATACTATCTCATAAACACATTTGTTTCTATAATTAGCAGGTATGACATTTAATTGTGTTCTAGGAATCTTTGATGGATTTTCACTGTATCTTGAGATAATGGAAGCTATCACACTTTATTTAAAAAAAAATCAAGGACAGAAATCACTGTTGTAGCTATTAGATTAAGCATAGAAGTAACATCTGTTTGGAACATGCAAATGTTCTAACAATGTTAATTAATATTTTCTTCACACCATAGAATTATTGCATTCTTCATCACTTCTTTATGAGATTTACTTACATTGCCCCACAGTACCTGCTTGGTGAAAACCAAAGAAGTCAATCGCTAATCTATCCTTCATGTTAGCCATTAAATTTCCTCATTGTCTACCATGCCTACTTTCAAATCATAATACATGTGTAATATAAATTAGGACACTTCATGAATTCCATTGTGGCAATTCCCTAACACATTCCTGTAGATAACTCATCTTCAGAACCAGTGTAAATCCATTCTCCGTACCTAACTACACCTACACAAAAATACAACTATCATATCAACAGGGATAAGAGATTATTCTGAAGCCAAATATAAATGACCATCACCCAGGGACACGGTTAGGTTACCTCTTATTCTACATTCTAATGTGAAAAGTTTTCATAGGAATAGAACGAGGAAAGTCACAAATGAAGACAGAACAGAATCATTTTAGAATTCTCTTCACCCAGCCTGATTAGCAAAGTCTTTACCTAAATGATGAATATCTTTGATTAAGTGATAACATTAACATTACCTAAAGCATACCACTCATGTTTAAATGATATTTTTCAGTAATATTCCTCTACTTTCAAAATTCATATAAACTCAGTATAAAACCTTTCAAAAACCAATATGTTACACAGTACAAAGTGTTTAACATTCTGGCATCACCATCATAGTCTCTGTATATTCCCTTCACAGTCTCTGTAATTTTACTACTTGTTTTACATAACAGTATGCTATAAAATTCATAAGTAAAATGCAATTGTAAGTGAGGTATTTATATTATTTGATATAAAAGTGAGTATATGTACATTAAACTTAAAGTAAATTTTAAAAAAAGTGATGGAGTTGGGGATTTGGCTCAGTGGTTAAGAGTTCATACTGCAGTTGCAGAGGACCTGAATTTGGTTACAAACAACCATGCCTGCAATCTCACAACCATCGTAACTCTGACTACAGAGGATATAATAATTCCCCGACATGCACGTGCACACAGACACACACAAGAATAAGAAATAAAACTTTAAAAATACTTTACAAAATAAAGAAAATTGCCAAGAATCCAAGAAATCATTAGCAGTAACTCAGTGTCTGTTCTGTCGTGTTTATTATAATCAAATGTTTTAATGTCTTCAGAATATGTTAATCTATAAAAACATCTCATTGAAAATGTATTTTTCTTGGAATATATTCTGATTGAAGTTTCATGTCCACTAATTCCTCACAGATCCTTCCTACCCTGTAAGCACCCAAATTCATATCCTTTCCAGGTCTCATTTTCTTCTCTCTCTCTCTCTCTCTCTCTTCTCTCTCTCCCTCTCGGTCTCTCTCTCTCTCTAACAAACAGGCATCTAAAGAAAAATTAATTAAAAGTATAGAGCATGTTATATATAATGTATGTTCCTGTGTTATGAACAGGTATATCTCTGCATTTACATACGCATCTTGTGCTTTTTCTTTGTTTGTTTTGTCCTATTCCAATCATTTGGTTTGTGTTTTATATTATTATTATTATTTTAACTTGGTTTTTTGAGACAAGGTATCTCTGTATAGTGCTGGCTACCATGAAACTCACTCTCTAGGCCAGGCTGGCCTTGAACTCACTGAGATCTGCCTGCCTCTGCCTTTAGAGTGCTGGGTTTAAAGGTGTGCCCCACTACCATCCAGCTAACAAGAGAATAAAGGGTGGGATTCCTGTAGGAGAGAAGATGGGAAGAATCTCAGAGGAGTTTGAAAAGGAGAAACCATAATCAGGTTGTATGTTATGCAACTAGTTTAGTTGTCTCTTCTATAGAGTGCATAATTGAGAATCTGAGAAATTAAGTAGCTGCTTCGAAGCAAAGAGCTGAAAGATGTAGCAAGAACTCCAGTTCTGAAATCCACATTTCTTTCTACTCTATCTTTAAATACAATATCCTAACCAAACTTGATTTCTTTCTGTTAAAGACAACAATCAAATATATTTGGCTGTCACTAACTTGAAAAAGATAGGGGGGGGGGGAGGAGGGAGGGAGGGAGGGAGGGAGAGATTCCACTTCTTTCTTACTGTAATTCAGAAATATCTAAGCTTCAAAGCAAAACTTTTAAATCTAACCCTTAATGGTCCTCTCAAGCTGACATCAGGAACCACAGAGATCAACAACAGAGCTGGGAAGCCACAGAAAGAGGTTCATGAAACCCAAGGTAATACCTGTTTATCAGAAATCATGACAGCAGCATGGTTTGTAGTACTTACCAATGCATTAAGTGGCAGCTTTTATACCTACCGCCAAGCTTTTAATACCATGAAGCATGATGCTGTGCAAATTTACATATAGGGTTGTTATGGCTGCAGCTCCATGAGGTCTTTGAGGAACTAGTATTGGAACTTATATTTATCACAACAAAGAGTTTGATAATTCTTGAATCTTCATGTTGCATTTCATGACTGATTGTATACTAAGTATTTGGAAAACTGATATAAAGCAGATGTAGTTTCAACCAGGTCTGAGGAAAAGCTCACAAGCTAGTAGTGAGAAAGACATGTAAACACTTTCCTGTGATATATGAGTAATAATAGAAGCGTATCCTAGAAACAGTGATGATATATTAGCATATTAAAGTGATCAGCTCCACTCCAGAAGGCCATCTGACTCTGCTGCATTTGGGTCTATAAATTTTGTTCCATGTTGACACTACACAATCTACAATAATCAAGAAAAATACTGTAAATAATCCTCTTCAGGCAAATGATCTTCACAGGGTAAATGTCTTCTGTCCCAGATCTTGTGGTTTCCATCTGTCTTCTGCTTCTCCCAGTGAGCATGCAATGCAAAGGTATCCTCAGTGCCTCTTCTAAATACACTAAGTCTGTAGATAAAGGGGAGTTATTTTTAGAAACTTTTAAAAACATTACCAAGGGAGATACTTTCATCATTTATTCATATGCAAGCTCTTTATTTTTTATTTATTAATGAAGTTTAGAAAATGGTTCTTGAGCATAAAGAGGCTTTCTTATAAAAAACAAAGTGTGACAAATTTCTATTCCATTGATTCTGTCCCAACCTAGTGTTCATTTTTGGAATGCAGAGTTACTACCTACCCACTAAACACATGCACGTGCATGCGTGCGTGCGTGAGAGCATTAGCATGTGAGCATGCGCACGCGCGCGCGCGCGCGCGCGCACACACACACACACACACACACACAGATCACAAAATATAATCACTATCAGAATAGATGTGTATACTGATACAGTGGCAACTGGTAAATTCACAGGACAGATAATTAGATAGTTTATATTATTTCATTTATTTCAAGAAAAACATTTGAGTGTATTTCTAATTCAGAAATGGAATAAACCCATTATTTTGCATACTAGCTAAAATATTTCACACACAAAAAGGAATCACTCAGTTTGATAGAACTGTTTTTCAAGAACTCCAAATATTGGGGTCTGATTTATTTAATCTGCAGTCAGATTAAATGAAATCAAATATGTTTTCTAAACTCCATTCTGGAAATTAAAAAAGAACTAAAAATTTTGGGATTAAAAAATGTGTAGATTTCAAAAAGTTTTAGGAAAATCTATACTCTAGATTTCCCTCTTAAGAGATTTACAGTAATATTAAATACAATAAAAGGATCAAAAACATTTGTAGTTAGAGAACTATTGTATATTTAATTAGTTTGCTGTTTTGAACCAAAGCACTACTAATTGATGATATTTCTCTACATACCACAGAAAACCACATTTAGATAACTAGAATATGTGCTTAAATACTATTAACATTTTGCTAACACAAATGTTTTATCTCCATCAATTTCACATCCTATTCTATCAGGGCAATGACTCAATCAATGAGACAGTTCCTACAACCAAGGTAAATTTATCTCTAAGAGATGCTTTACCTTTTATTTCCAAGTGAGTCCAGCTCATTATTCAGAGATTATCAAAATCAACATTTCCACAGAATACTATTATATCACACAAACAACGTAAGGTATTTATCATTAATTTTTAATCTTACTTGATGAGTGCATTTCTCCTACATGTGAGCTAAAAATACCAAGAAAAATAATTTATGTTTGTTCACAGTTTCATTTTCCATAGTGATTATGATGTCTATTACTGAATGATCACTTAATAAATATTTGTCAAATGCTTGAGAAATAAAGCAACTCTTAGAAGGTTAAGCATTCCTTCTCTCTGAGTGTCTAAATTCTGTCCTGTGCAAAATATTTTGTTCAAAACTTAAATAAAGTTACAAGAAGTGTTCATCATTTCCAGAACTTCCACAAAGTCTGGAATGTGGGTAGGGAATGATAAGTGAGTGGGTGAAATAAGTCTCATCAGAGTGAGTCAATGCTCTACAGCCCTGAATCTGGTAATTTAACAGGAGTAAATGATGGCTTTAAAGATTTCGATGAGTAACTCCTGAATTGGAACACAGAGCTTAATAGCAAGAGAAGTTTTCTTATGAGTCAAAGGGCATATACACGCGCGCACACACACACACACACACACACACACACCCTAGCTACTGTTACTGGTGTAATACCCAGCCTGAGTGAGAAATTGCTAACACAAGTTTAAGCTAACTTGTGCAATGCTAACAGGAACAGCTCCAGGATTCAGGAACAGGGTTACAAATCACACTTTGAAGTAAAACTATCATGCTATTACATCCTAGCTTTATAACTTTCAGTAGTTAAACTTTCTGTTCATCTTTTCAACTTTAACTGTTGAAACTCAAATATGTTTCAAAGATGAAGAATTCATGGGGTCAAGAAACTGGTTGTTTTCATGAACCTAACTGTTCTTATCAGTCCTGATAATAAGACAGTAGTATTATGACAGACACAATAATTCTGTATGAATTTGCACAAGAAGATTTGATTAAAGGGATCTTATTAGGAATATTGCAAATTCTTCATCAATAGACTTCCATGAACAGACACAGATTAGTAGTCCTTACGTAATAATTGAGTGGTCCTCAGGTTCTTTGCTTTACCTATTGACTTACATTCTTATGGATTCAATGTACTTTTGTAGAAAGTACATGAATGGTACCTGAAAATCACCCAGTACTTCATTTATAAGTACTCAACACAAAATCAAGTGAGAATTCTCCTTTTTTCTTTCTTTCTTTCTTTATTTTTCCTTCCTTCCTTCCTTTCTTTCTTTCTTTCTTTCTTTCTTTCTTTCTTTCTTTCTTTCTTTCTTTCTTTCTTTCTTTCTTTCTTTCTTTCTTTCTTTCTTTTTTTTTCTTTCTTTCTTCTCTCTCTCTCTCTCTCTCTCTCTCTCTCTCTCTTTCTTTCTTTCTTTCTTTCTTTCTTTCTTTACTTCCTTCCTCTCCCCGTCCCCTCTCTATGTATCTCTCTTTCTTTCTGTGTTTTTTTTTTCTTTTGAGGCTGAGTTTCACTGTTGTAACTGTCTGTCCTGAAACTCACTCTATAGACCATGTTGGCCTGGAACTCACAGTCCACCTGTTTCTGCCTCCTGAGTACTGAGATTAAAGGTGTGTGCAACCACCACCAGGTCTGTAAGCTTCTTTCATAATAAGAGAAACAAAGCCCACATTGTAGGGCAAGATAGACTCTGGACAATGTGTTAAGTACTTTCAAATACTTGAAAGAACATGTGTAGACCTCTGGATCTCACCAAACAGACACAGCCTACAGAGAAACAGAACTATAGTTGTATCACAAAACAAACAAACAAATAAAAATAAACTAAAATTACCTGAATAATATTTTTAAGCAACTGAAACTAACCCCAAATCCCCAAAGGGACAAGTGACCTCATAAAGTAATAAACATTTTACTTTAAGAACAGTTTAAGGTTCCACCATACAACGACGTCTAAAAATGTATTTAAGTATCTCCCTAGGCCTCTTTTTTTTTTCTTCTTTCTGAGTAATTATTATGTGGCTTGTCCTCTCCCAAGAAACTTTCCTCTATCAATTCAATTAAAATTTCATGACACTGTACTGGATTGTGGTGATGAATGTCTTTTATCTCAGCACTTGGGAGGCAGAGGCAGGTGGCTCTCTGTGAGTTCGAGGCCAGCCTGGTCTACATAGTGAGTTTCAGGGCAACCAGCATTAAGAAACCTTGTCTTGAAAAATAAAGAAACAAACAAAAAAAAATTTCAGGTAACCATACAGTAGATGTAATTACCATATACAATATGCAATGCTTAAATGTCTTACATGATTATGTGAATGTATCTTTTCTTATCCTTGAGAACTGCTGTGATTTTAGTTTATGTTTTCCTCCTCTTTACTGCTATCTGCCTCCTCCACTCATGCTCTGACAAGTCTCTAAGTACTCAAAATCCTGAAGTTATATCAGTCAATACTCACGATTGATCCAAATTTTATAGGAAAGAAAGCAAACAACTCATGTGGTCAGTTCAAATTTTTGAATCAGACCTCAGTGTTCTTGATATTTTCTTTCTGCTCACTTAATCTTTGCTCTGAGTCATAGAATAAGTCTTTCTGTTCAAAAAGAACTATTTTTGAGCTGGTCCACAGAAAAGAAAGGAAGCCAAAGTTATTCCCAAGCCAATTCTCCTGCAATATCTTGTCTGAAAAATGGAAGTAGGCTTCTGGTTGAGTTATGTTTCCATTCTTCAACTTCCTCTGTAAACTGATTTCCAACTGTCACAAGAAAATTGTTAAAGGTAAGTTAAGGGCAGTGGTGGCACTGCTTTTAATCGAGGTACTCAGGGGGCAGAGGGCATGCAGATTTCTGTGAGTCCGAGGCTAGCCTGTTCTACAGAGCGAGCTCCAAGGCAGCCAGAGTTACAACAGAGAAACCTTGTCTCTAAAAAGAAAAAAATAAAAAGAAAATTAATAAGTTAATGATTGGGAAGATAGCTCAGTGGGTTAACTGTTCATGGCATAAAAATGAGGGACAGAGTTAAGATTGTCTAAATGCCTATGAAGCCAGACGTGATAGCATGCATCTGTAATTCCAGCACATCTATGTTGAGTAGCTGAAAACAGAATCCCAGAACTCCCTGGGGCTCTGAATCCTGAAACTGATGGCTAGTGTATCAGATTCCTAACTTGTAACTGATTCTTAACTTGTAAAAGATTCTCTCTAAGTATAAAAGAGAATGGAAAGATAGAAAGGAAATTAAGTTTCACTGTTCTTGTAGGAAGCTTTAAAAGAGAGAATGGAAGAAATGTTCCCTGCCCTTTTTGGCTGCTTTCAGTTTGGAGAATAGGTGCTGCTGGTATCTCACAAACCAGAACTGCCAACTGATAATGGACAACTCCCTCACTGCCTTCTTTATGTTCTAAGCAAAGTTCCCAATGGTGTGCAAACTTTATTTTCCCAAATGCTGCAACATGGAACACATCCATTTGCCAGATTTCTCACCTTTTAGTACCCTTAGGATAACTTCCCAAAGCACAATGGGACTTGACTATACAAGGAACCCATTGGGCAATTCATTATAATTTTCTTGGCTTGTTGCCAAGTAATGGAGATGTTCCTTTTAAAACTTTTGCTGTTTACATTGTGCTTTTCATACTATTTTGAGGCTTCTAACACATTTCCTATTAAAAACTGATCTATTATCATTACCTTGTGCCAATGGGCCTTGCAACCCTGTGTGAGATCTAATATGAGTAGTATATAATAGACAATTTCATAGCTTTGAAGGTTTGGGGATAGAATAAGCTCTGTCTGTCTATAGTCAGATCTAGTGCAGCACTGCCTTTCCAAACTGAGTTTGGGCTTTTCAGTCTGCATGCTACTCAAGTGCTGACAGGACACAGGCATCTCATTTGTCTCCAGGGTTCCAAGATCAGCCCCATGTGTCATTTCCCAATGGCAAGTAATTCCACTGTATATCTCTCTTGGATCTGCACTAATTTGCCCAGAGTCAACCCTTCCCATACTATCTGCACACCACCAGAAATCTGCTCCTTTTTTCCTGATGGATATTTGAAGAAACCATTGTCATTAAAAGAAGCTTGGTCACAATCTCATTGCATGTGGCCATGTCTTCTGCAGTCAAAGCATTGAACATTTTGGTATTTCAGCACTCTAGCTACAACTTGTCCTATTACAGCTGCCGTGTAAATATTTGAACCAATGTCTGCAGTAGATTTAATCCATTGATCTAATAGTGCAGAATTTGCTTGTATGGTCTTAAAACTTTGTTACATTCTGTGTTGGCATTTTCAAATATCATGGATTCAATCAGCACCTGTCTTGCTTTAGGTTCTGAGATGGCTCTATTCACTCCTGCAGTTAAACTTTGGAAAAAGTCAGTAAAGGCCTCACTTACGCCTTGTTTCATTTTTTGTGAATGAGGTAGATTATTTTCCTGGCTTTTCTACTTTTTTCCAAGCTTGTAAAGCTGCTAAACTACATTGTTCTATGGTCACATCATCAAACTCAATCTGTTCTTGTAATTCAGACAGCTTATCATTACACCAGATCTGTCCTAAGATTGCAAATAGCTTTGTTCCTTGTGCCTTCCACTGGAAATTCTCTTCATATGTTTCTTGCTTCTTCCTTCCTGTGTTTCTGTAGTATCAAGCCACGAGCTAACACTAGGCCCTCACCTTACTGCTCCAATCTTCCTCTTACTCCTCAATCTGCATGCTTGGCTAGAAATTTTCCGGTTCTTAGTTTACCTTTTCTTCAAATACCATTTATTATGATAGACTTCCAAGATTTTCTTATTTTTATTGATGTCTAATCTTGGATGCTTATACTAATTCCTCACTGGTATGCCATTCTTATCATTTCTGCCATATGGAATTTTAGTACTTCTGAGTTAAATTTTTTTTTTGTTCCAGTATGTTTCTTTATAGGTTGTCTCCTCTTTACTAAAAATCCAAGCTCTATTAACATTTGGTTGCAGAATATATTGCTTTATTGGGTTTATTTTTACTGTTTCCTACTTTATTTTTTCATTTAATAAATTTGCTAGGAACATTACAAACACAATGTAAATATTAGTTTTTCAAAGAAAGAGTATTATTTTATGTTGTTGTCTCCTTTACCTCAAACCAAATTGTGTTTTATGCTTTTTTAATTATTTTTGCCTTCTAGTGGTTAGGCTTGGCTAACAAACACCCTTCTCATTTTTTCTTATAACACCCTGGTAACATATTTGCTTATTTCTATGTATTACTATTTATTTTTCTTTCTACTGTACAGTGAATATCCTCACATTCATTTATTTTCACACTAAAATTATTTTAAAATATATAGTTAAAAGACACATGTAGCCAGGTGGTAGTGTCACAAGCCTTTAATCCCAGCACTCAGGAGCAGAGGCAGGCAGACCTCTGTGAATTTGAGGCCAGCCTGGTCTGTGGAGTGAGCTCCAGGACAGCAGAGTTACAACAAACAAACCCTGTCTTGAAAAAACAAAACAAAAAACACATGTAACAGTCCTATCATTATAAGTTATTTTACTGTGTTTGGCTGGGATATTCTTGTAAAATTATAAATCCTTCTATTTCACATCTCCAGTCTTTAGATCCTCAAGTCCATGGTGAGATGTGCTATGACTATGCTAACTATTTTCTGAAGCACTTCCTGTATTTTTACAGGTTATGCTGTGTAGTATGTAATCAGATGATCAGGTCAAATTTCCTGCCATTTCTTTTAGCTTGTACTCCCTAATGAGAAAACCATGGTGCTTTTTGTTTTCCATTTGATCACTGTCTCTTATAAAATGTCAACTTTGTATTTAAGACTAGAAGAAAAACCAAAACTGTGTTCTATTACATTCATGGTCCTGTTTACAACATATATTTGGTGTAATAATTCTATGTAATCAGCATTGGTTTAGGTGCTAAATATTTTTTTTCAATTTTTTTAAGTAATGCCATTCATCTTACATATAAAGAAACTGAAACTCTGAATATGTATTGAACATACGGTTTGAATCATTGCTTGAGTGACTTTAAGGTCAAAACTTTACTTCCTCCAAAAAATATCATTTGATTTTCATGTAAATAAATAAATAAAAACTGGTTTCTAGATTGTTCTGTACCTCATCCCCTCCTCTACATATAACTTGACACTTTAATTCTGCAACAAACTACATCTCATTAACTTTCTGAGAAAAAGATATCTCCCACTCCAGACATGTTTAAAGCTACTGTGACTGGTAAAGATCTTTGGCATTTACTGATACTTTCTTTCCCTCAAGAGTTATTTTTTAAGGTTTATCAATTTAACAAGTTGTCAATCTGGAAACAAAATCCTTGGTTCTCTGTAGCCCAGTAGTTTAGAAGTTTTGATATATTTCTGGTTGAAATATATCAATCCCATGTGAAAGTGATAATTTTTTAAATTGCTCTAGACACTTTTCTGACAAATGACGATTAGTCAGATATAGTCTGTGCATTTGGAACTCATTGTAGAAATTGGACATGTTGAAAGGATATGGAAAAAAATAGTAAAGAAATAGTGATTGGTCATGAAATGTTGCAGGGATACGTCTCTCAGCTTTGGGGCAAAGACACTTTTCAGAGGAAAACTGGAGATAAATAATAGTAAATCAAAGATTGATGGAGATAGCTGATTTACTCTAAAACAAGGGAAATGAAAGTAAATCCAGAAATGGAAGCAAAAGTTGTAAATTCAGCCAAATGAGAGAAACTAAAGAGGTCTAGAATAGCCACAGTAGTATGAAGAGTGAACTTCTGCTGCTATCATTGGGTAACGGAACAGGGCCCATATTATGTTGAATCATTATAAAGCATTTGAAATCTATATGGGGTGACAGTGGAGAGGCACAGGTTTCAAGATGAGAATGTGGTCATATCTGTGCTTTGGCA
Organism: Cricetomys ansorgei; assembly: GCA_026225945.1. Taxonomy (NCBI): domain Eukaryota; kingdom Metazoa; phylum Chordata; class Mammalia; order Rodentia; family Nesomyidae; genus Cricetomys; species Cricetomys ansorgei. The sequence continues at coordinate 43,885 of JAMJFZ010004174.1, forward strand.
GATTTTTCTGGCAGCAGACATAATTAGAGATTAGAAGTGAAAGTGGGATTTGATATTTGAAGTAATAGTAACATTTTGGTGGCAGTTGGGTTGATTCTAGTGAATAATAGGGTACATTAGGAAAGGTGACAGAATATATTCAAATAATTCAGAAGTATCACACAGCTATGAACAGGTTGGATAAAGGAAGGAAAGTCTTCACTGAACTTAGCTCTCACAGTCCACTTTCTTGTATACACTCACAGGTTGTACATTGACCCTCCATGTACAGATAAAGGATGTGACTTTCATTCTCTCAATCTCTAGATTAGCATTCAACAGAAAGTGCATCAGCTGATTGACTTCCAGAGAACAAACCAAAACGTGGACTTAGGGACAGAAAGGTATCAGAGAAAGGTAATTTGGCTTTCATTTTCAGATTTATTTGAGCTTATAATAGTGTTTAATTGTTTCACTGCATTTTAGAAGACAAGTAGTTTAATTTAGTTATCACTATATTAAGTAGAATTTTCTGAAAAATATAGTATGGGAAATAATCCTTTCTAACCTAAAATAAGGAAGATATGTATAGTGAAATAAAACTAGCATATTGTGGTCCACAGTGGTTGTTATAGATCCCCTCTCATTCTACCTCTCAGAGGAATTCAATATATGGTATAAATTATCATCTAAAAATTGTATTTTCCTTAATATAATCACTATTATTTAGACCTGGCTTTATTTGTTTATTATTTAGTTAATTATTTATTTATTTTCATTTATTGATTGTAGACTTTCTTATACAATATATTCTGATATTTCCTATAATATACTCTGATATGGTTTCCCTAAGTCAGGATTCCTGAATTCTTGGAATTTGTTTCTGTTCTCTTTCAACTCAACTACAAATGGCAAAAGGTGAGGACAAACAATCATTAGTTGGGAATGTATTACAAGAGAACTGTAATGAAAAGAAAGTCTTTCTTGGCATCAGGTCGCTCTGTGGAATGCTTATTGAAATACCGTCTCATATCCTTTCCTGCTTTACTTTTCTAACAGTGAAGGAATGGAATCATGATAGTGAGTCTGATAGAAGAAGCAGAGTGAGCGTATTTAGGCCAAGCCTTTCCATTTCATAGGCTCTATAACTCTGTGTCATCTCCATCATCTTTCCAATGCTTATAGCTGAAGATAATCCATTGCTAATTATAACGAGAGTCTCTCACAGCTCATTTCTACACATGCCCTGAATCCAATTCTTCATTTCATTCTCTTTTTATCCTTTTCTCTTTGTCTTTATTTATGTCTTGTTTTGAACATATCTTCAATTGTATTTCACTTATGTGCTACTTTTTTACTTGGGTTTTCTCTCACCTCATTTCAACAACAACGAAAAGAATGATAAATCAAGTGTGATTATTTAAAAACAAACTTGTTTTCAATCTGCTTCTTCTTTCTTCTTAGCATTTCTCTCAAAAGAGATAAACACAATTTCATACTTAAAAGTTTCATTCATTATTCTAAATTACCTGGGAATCTGTTAATTTCTGAATAATTACCTCCTTTTTAAATTTGATTAATTGGGAAATACCCAAACATGCACAGCTTTCCTTTACCTGCCAATTACTTGTTTTTTAGAGGTAATTTTTATTGCCTTCTTATTTAGATCTGTCCTGAAGCCAAATCAGCTTGTGCAGTAGCCAAGATTTTCTGGAATATTCCCTGGAACACACTCCTTGTTTTGAGTTCTTATGCATTGTACACAAATTTAAGAGAGGACTCAAGCATACTTTTCCAAGAGGTTGCTCTTGATAAAATTTCACATTTATATATGAACATTTATATATGAATATATATGAATATATTTATATATTAAACAGCTCTCCACATTTGCTTTCAACAGAAAGTTCTAAGTATTTTCTACTTAGAAAACTTTTTCCATCTTTACTCTCTGTCTTAATCACTGTTCTATTACTGTGAGGATACACCATGACCAAGACAACTCTTATAAAACAAACCATTTGATTGGTGGCTTGTTTTCAGTTTCAGAGATTCGTTCATTGTCATCATGGCAGGGAACATGACAGCAGACAAGTATAGTACTGGAAAACGTGAACTGCAAGCAGAAAAGTGGAGGGACAAGACTGTGGAGCCTGGCTTATGCATTTGAAACCTAAAAGCTCAACACCAGTCTCACACTTTCTCCAGCAATCTGTACCTACTCCAGTAAAGCCATCATGGCAGGAAACAGACAATCTTGGCACTTGAGCACTAGCTGAGACATTTACATTCTGATCTACAGGCAGCAGGCAGAGAGAAACAGAGAAGAGTCTAGATCTGACATGGGCTTTTGAAACCTCAATGCCCAACCTCAGGGACACACTCCCATCAGAATGGCCATACCTCCTAATCCTTCTCAAATAGTGCACTCCCTGGTAACTAAGCATTCAAGTACATGAGCCTATGGGGGTCATTCTTATTCAACCACCACAACTTATAAAAGAAAAACATATTTTCCTCCTTGAAGATGTGTATCAAGGATACTTTTACTTAAAGGATGAATTGTGGACAGATAGGTTTTCTTTCTCCACGGTTAAGGAAGCATACATGAACTTGATCTAATAATATTCACATTTCTTGTACTATAGAATGGGTTATATTCTTGGCTTTGGTTTCTCATTTTTGGATATTTCTATCCCAACAGCAAAATCTAGAACTTTTTGTTGTCATAACTTTTACTTTTTTTATTATTTAAATATGAGGCAGAATAATAGAATCTAATAATATATTTTGCATTTTCATCTTACTATAACACAGTCATCTTACTTTGGTGTCATGAGTGATTTCCAGCCAATTAGTGTCTCTGCTTCTGCAGATACTATATTTCATAATTCTTTTTGTCTTCTAAAGCAATCCATTTGGCATTCTGTACGCAGTAAGTTATCAATAAGTGCTTGTTAACAGAGCTGGGAAAAAATGAGCCTTTGACATCTGCCCTTTTATTATAAAAGAGAGACATTTTATGTGTGAAAAATGTGAGAAACAGAAATCCAAGAGGAGGGCATTTGTATGCTTCTTGATTCACATGTGTCATGTTGACACAGAGTCCTGAGATGGATGCTTAGGAAATACAAGAGAAGATTGATCCAAATTCTGATTGAGGACAAGTAATGGCAGGGAATCCCAAAGCAGTGCACAAAGAAATGATGATACCAATGGGAATTCCACTCTCCAAAGTAATGTGAAGTACTGGTATGTACGCTCATTTTCAGTACACACAAGATCTACTGCTAAAGAGAATTCAAATGTGAGATTAAAAATTCATAATAGGTATCATGTTGACACATTCAAATTTCAAAGGCTACCAAACTCATTGTTTCTAATTAAAGTAAAAGCTCCTAGAAAAATTTCCATCATTCAAATATCTACTTTTATGTGACCAAATATCATTTCCCTATCTCTTAAGGCTTCAATAATTGCTCAGGAAAAAAAATTATTGAAATTTTACACCATTAGTTCTCTATTACTTCAAATAACCATTTGACATCATCTTCCTCCATTTAGTTACCCATATTAAACTTTCATTTGGGGCTCAAAGTATTTCTTCTGCTGAAAAAACAACTTATCCTTGTATATCTTATCTATTATTGCATTTTAAAAGTATATGTGCGTGCGTGTTTGTGTGTATCTGTGTAAATGACTGCCATGTGTGTTTTTTTCTTTTAATTGAGTAAGAGGTTTTTGATGCAATACTATAAGATGTATTGTATATTGCACTGACTTGGGTTCTGTGGCTGTTGATAGCCTCACTACACAGCACAGCAAACAGCAAAGGAAGTAAACCTGGCTACCATCATGTCAACACTCAGAAGGCTGAAGCAGGAGGATTATGTACTTGAGACCTGCTGTGGCTGCATAATGAAACTCTGTCCTAAAATAAAAAAAAACAAAAAGGAAAAACAATTCATAATAATACAAAAAAGGCTAATCAGATGATTCATCAGGTAAACACACTTGCTTGAAAACCTGAGCTTGATCTCCAGAACCCACAGGGTAAAGGAAGAGAGCTAACACCCACAAACTGTCTTCTAACCTCCACATTATCATCAACAATACAATTATGATAAAAATGTTTTTAAAGAAATAACAGAAGAAAATGTGACACTTAAATCTGATAAATCTGCTAAGTGATTTTCTCATACAATGAGCAGTGCATTGGACAGCTGAGGCAGGATGATTGCTTGGATATTTGGCCCACTTTTTTTTTTTTTTTTTTTTTTTTTTTAGGATATGGGTGCTGTAGACTCAACTTCCTCTCTAAGAGCAGTAAGTGTTTTTAACTACAGAACCAGTTCTCTAGCCTCAGTATCTCATATTTAAAATATAGTTTTACAAAGTAACACTCTTTTCCTTCTAGGCAATACAATGTATCTATCTCTACTATAAATCTCAGGTTTTCTTGAGGGGTTCATGTTTCATCTTCTCTACTGTGTATCAGTGAACTCATGAAATTCATTTTCTTTTGCTTTAATTTTCTGCAGACAGGAGATCATGGAGATAGTAGTTTACCAACTTCTGATAATACAAGAAATAAAAGGCCAGCCAGATACATTTGTATACATATATAAGCTTGTTTGTTTGTTCATCTAGCTGCATTTACAAAAAGCTGTATATACATATATACATACATATATATATATTATTTCCCTTTTAATATATTATTTCACTTTTAGTATGTTAATTTCCTTTTAAATCTTACTCCTTTGACACTTTTGGTTTGTACATATGCTCTCCATGTCTCCTTCCCTCCCTCATTTTATTTCTGTCATGTATAAGTTATATTACGACAACTCACATATGAAATATAATTTGATGCTCATAATACACTTGAGAAGTAGGCAAATTTGATAACATTTTTTAAAAGAAAAAACAATCTTGGGTTCAGTACCCAAAATGTTCAGGCTAAATTTATCATTAATTCTACTGAATCCCCAACATAGTAATGGCTGCCATTCTTCTCATACTCAAATAATTTCCCATGTGCTTGAAAGTTGTATTTATAATACATAAATTATGGATTTGAATGATGGAATTTTAATATAAAACTTCATTTAAAGTAATGTTGGTCAGCAACAATGGATACTTTCACAAATTAAATTACTTCTTGGTGGACTGTTTAGTTCCTTTCTATATAAATATTATTTTTCTTGCATCATTCCTCCCATTGTTAGGGGGAATTTTTATCTTACTCTAAACTCTGATCCAAATCCATCAAAATACCAGGAAATAACATCAGGATTAGTATTAAGAAAATGTTGGCAAAGAAAGACTTTGTTGGCAAAGAAAGACTTTTTCCTATAGATTTAAGAGTATATAAAAAAATGAATGAGGGAATGTCACGTTTAACTTTTGGAATTAGAAAAAGGGAGGCAGTAAACATTTGAAATTTAATCTCTTATTTATGCTTCATCAGATTTCCCAACAGCTCTGTTGTAAGACAAGTGTGCCTTGCATAACTGCCTCATTTTACAGAAGTAAAAATCTTGTCTTGAATATAAAACATGGAGGACATTTTTCTACTGCAAAAATATAAAGACCTGTGTGTATGCAAATATAGATTTGTAGACACATGCCCCATTACACTTCATTTCTCTGACTGTTCCTCTAGCACACACAGTGGATGCCAAATCAAGACTCAAAACATGTAGAAGAGGGAAGATATTTCCCTCTTATTTAACTACATTGTGATGTACACAGAGTCCTGAAATTATAGCATAATCTTATGATTGTTTCAGCTCCATTTCCTGGTATTAATCAAAGGCTGAATAAATGACAGACTGTGGCAGATAGAGGACAGTTAAACTCAGGTGGCAAGTCCTGCATTATAACTGCAAAGGTGAGACTGTGCTTTGCAATTAGTGAATAGAGGCCTGAGAGTGGACAGACGAGAGCTGATGAATATAAAGCACTCTTGGACTCCCTCCAGCTGTTTTCAAAAGATTGAACCTCAAGCTTGACCACAGCCTCTTTACTATATATATTCCTGTCATTTGTCAGTCTTGACCCTTTCCTCGAGTGTAGATTTATAATTTTTAGAATGCTACAATTTTACAACTAAAGATAAAATAAAACCATGTATCTGGATCCAAGTAGGAGTTTGTGTTCAGATAGATTTTGTTTGTCTCTCAAGAGAAATGGAGATTCTGTAGCCTTTTACTCACATAGTACTACTAGAAACAGTCAACTCTGGTAGTATGTACCCCAATGCCCATAATGCACCCAATACACAGGTCTTCTCAATCTTTTAATTTGCATTCTTGGAGATTTTATTTTAATGTTTCCTTTGTTTAGACTATTTCTCTTTTAATCTTTATATAGCTTCCTTATTAATTGTTAGTTCTTTGTTTAAATATCATCTTTTCAGGTTGTAGTACAGTTATCTTATTTAAAATAAACTATTTGGTGAATATGCCAAGGTAGAATTAAACATGTAAACAAAATTGTCAGGGGATATCAACATGAGAGGTAACAGGGAAGGAGCTAGATGACTATCAGACAATCACCTAGTTTTGAGCCAGGATGAAGTGTAAGGGTACAACTCAGATAAAAGTCATTTAAACTGAACAGCATAGTAACACATAGTGATAGGCAAATCCTTGTGCCAGGGTTGCATGTCAGAGGTTTCAATCATGTTCCATGAACAGTATTGCCTTATAATCATACTCAGTGCCTGCTTGGGAAGAGCTCATGGAGAGTGTGTCTTGGATGCGTATGGGGTGATAGCATCTGAAGATTACAATATTAATTTGGAGAGTTGAGCAATACATTTTTATGAATGTCACAGACCATTCTGAGCCGTTTCTTTTCCTACTTTATTTCTTTATTTTATTTTCTTCATGCTAATATCTGTAATTATCTATTATGAGTGTATTTGTCTTTCATCTACCTCACTTGGTTGAAAATGCCACATAATGTGAACAGTACCATTATACTTAAGCTTAAATATTAGATGAAAATAGACATAAAATTATTTGTGAATTTGTGAAATTATTGAGGCAGTAATTAATAAGTAGATTCTCACTAAACAAAATATGTTTTGAAATATAACCATAGAATCTGCTTCTAAGTATCCACTATGAGTCTCTTACAGAAATATCCTTTTGCACATCATGATATTGTAGTACCATGCCTTTAAAAATATTTATTCATTATTTTAATTGTTAAGTTATATGTCTGCATGTGTATCTGTCTGGAGGGTATGTGCACAGGAGTGCAGTAGCCTTAGCCAGAAGAGGCAATCAGATTCTGTTTAGCTCTAGTTACAGGTGGTTGTGAGCCTCCCAATGTGGGTGCTGTAAACCAAACACAGGTATTTTGCAGGGACAATAGCCTCTCTTAACTACTGAGTAATCTCTTCAGTCTTATAATCACATTTTTAAGAGATATCTGCCTGGTGGTGGTAGCACATGCCCTTAGCTGTTAATCCCAGTTCTCGGAAGACAGAGGCAAGCCGATCTCTGAATTCAAATCTAGCCTGGTCTACAGAGTGAGTTTTAGGTTGGCCAGAGTTAAAACAGAGAAATGCTGTCTAGAAAAACAAAAAGAGAAATATCCAATGATATCCAAGAACAAATAGTCATGCCTGAAAACATACACATAGAGGTAATATTATACAGACTCAGAATGTTATAAATATGTATTTAGGAATATCCGTGTGTGTGTGTGTGTGTGTGTGTGTGTGTGTGTGTGTGTGAAGACATACATATGTAACAAAAATTTTAAGGATGCAATGAATTTGAAGGAGAGCAAGGGCAGGATGTGGTTAAATGGGAGAGCTCTGAGGAAAGAAAAGGATGGTAAATTGATGTAATGTATTATAGTTGCATAGCCCTGTCTTAATGGACAGTGTTTCTTTCTATACTCTGCCTAACCCAACAGAAACTTTGCAACTCTAACTACTTCTACTCACGTATTCCAGCAGACTCAAACCTCAACTAATTCTACCCAATGAGGCTAGTCTAATGACAAACTTTCAGAGAGTTTTAACATTTATAAAATGCTTACTTCCAAATGAATACTACCACAGATAACTCGAGTCTAGTACTTCCGTGTGGAGTGGATACTTTCTAGCTGGTTAATGACCCGGTTCTTTCATTTTGTCCTGAGATTTCACATCCATCCAAACATTTCTTGCTATTTTAAAGATTCGTATTACTCACATTTTAGGTATTAATGGGATATTCTTTGTCTCCATAGATTTCTAAGACATTTTGGCTGAGGAAAAATGTATATCATTTATAATTTTTTCTCTGTAGTTCTTATTAAGTTTTTCATTGCTGCAAGATAAAAACTGTATGAAGTAAGAGACTGGGACAATATCCCGGCCCGCGGGATCTTCAACCGAAAACCCAGGAGAAGGCATGGGAATGGGATATGGGCAGGGGTGAGAGGAGTGAAAGGCAGACTATCTGTCCGGTCAGGCCTTTGATTTATTGAACACATAGTACCAGTGTTTATACAATTTTCAAAGTGGGGAAAAGAGCGGGGAATGTGTAAGCAGGTATCTATGGTAACCTTATCTGGCATGGGACTAGTCTGGTCTATCCAGTATTCCTAGGTACTGTTAGAATGTCCCAGAGTGAGCGATAAGGAAGTGCATGGGGCTGTGAGATTCTCTCTAGGGCTTCCTGTGTAATCTAAAAGGGTGAAAACGTGGAATGAGGAAGCAATAAGGGTGTTAGCAGGCAGTTTCCAAGAACTGAGCAGCTTTGGATTATCTGACCTTGTCCATACTGTGTCCAATAAGACTAGAGCAGAAATAGATCTTTTTAAAAGGTGGGATGCTTTGTGTTTTAAGCCAGCATCCAGGGGTCCGCTTACTACAGAACAAATGCTAAGTTCTACAATTAATGCTTAATTTGGTGTAAAGTGAGAGTGATCCCAAAGATACTCCAAGGGACTGCTTTATGAAAGTCTGTTTAATCATCAAAATCTACTTTATATTTTCTGTTGTACTATGGACATACATTCTATTTATACTCCCAAATAGATGATATATTTAGGGTTCTGATATTCATTTAGTGAAGTTTTTGATATACAGGCATGAGGATCTGACTTCAGACCTCCATCATTCAAGTAAAAAAGATGGAGAAGAAAGGAATGCTTGCATAATGGCAGCTTCTATAATTCAAACACTAGAGATGAAGAGACAGGACAGTCATTGACCAGAAAGCCTAGTGTTATCAGTGATCTCCATATTCAAAGAGAGACCTTGACTAAAAAAAGTATGCTGGCTAAGAGAGTGACCCGTTGGTTAATTCTTGTTCTGCAAGTGTACAGACCAGTGTACAGATTCCCAGAACCCAGGTAGATGGTTGTGACTCCAGCACTCAAAGGTGGAGACAGTGGATCCCCACAAAAATCTGTCCAGTGATACTAGCCACATCTGTGTGCTCTGGGTGGATCTGGGGATTCTGCTTCCATGAATAATTTAGAAGAGCTATGAAGAGTGATTCTTTGCATCAATCTCAAATTTTCAGTTGCATGTGCACACATATGAACATGTACCTCGGTATCTGTGTACACACATGTGCATATGAATATCACACAGATACACATTCCATATATACATAGACACACATTATGAATGGGAAAAAAAAACTAAGGTGGACAATGACCAGGAAGAAGGTAATAGAGATTTTGTAGCATATATTCATGTAGGGGGCTCCTGCCTGTATGTGTAAATATATTTACAAACACACACACACATATACACACACACACACACACACACACACACAAATTCTTGAGTCTATTTCATTTTCTATTACTATCAATACATACATTTATATTCAGATAGTATTGATAAAGCATCATACCTCCCAGTGTCCAGATGGCTTGCATTTGGGCCATTGTTTCCAGGAAGGCAAGATTGTCACAGTTATTCAATGCATCTCTATTGTGTTTCTGTCCTTAGAACACATTACAAATGCCTGGCAGGTTTTAGTTTTATTTGGTGCCCCCACTTCTACCTTGCTAATCTCATTTGTCTTCATCTATGTCACAATACATATTTGATGTTCTCAGGGTTGAACTTCCATTTCATTTAGAAATCTTCTATTTTGAAATTTCTCCTGCCACCATCCTTAATCTCCTTTGCCCCAACCAGCATTTTGGGAACATCATTATAGCAGTCATGCATTGGAGGAAGCTTACATTGACCTTCCTTCTCCCTGGCTTATACTAGGCTCCCTTCTCCTGGGCTCCCATAATGACTTTCACTTTCCCATTATTGGATCTCACATTGTGTTACAATTGATTTAGTGCACTGAACAGCAGGTTAGAAAAAACTGTGTTTTGTTATACCTTTGGGGGCTTTCAGAGGACCTGAGTGTAAGTATACATTTGTTGAAAAAAAGGAATGAAAGGAAGGGTAGTTAAAATGAAAGAGGGCAGGCAGGAAGACAGGCAAGCAAGGAGGCAGGAGTGAAGAAATGAAGGATAAAAAAGAAGGAAGGAAGAAATGAAGGAGGGGAAGGAAGGAGGGAGGAAGGAAGGATGGGAAGGGTGGATGAAAGGAGTGAGGGAGAGAGGGATCAAAATGAAAAGACAAGATCAGATGAAGGAGACGCTCATAAACAGCCAACTTATATAGAATATATCCCTAAATGAATGTATCAGAGTCTGCGTAAGTTTCATCTTACTGGCCATAGTTAGTGGGGGAAAAAAGTAGCTTTATATTTTGTATTGCTAATGAATCATAACAAAGCCATAGCAAGTTTCAGGAATTGTTCTTGTCCTTTTGAGAATCAAGAAAAGAAAAGTAGTACACAGCTCACATAGTTTACCTTTCACTGTCCCTCAATTCTCTCAGTAGAAGAGCCAAACACTAGAGCAAGAAGAAAAGCCAAACTCCTCAGTGCCCTGTGCTGCTGGTGATTTCAGGGATGCAGGCTAACTGAGTCAGGGGGACACTTCTGCCTTTCTCAAGTCCAGGTACTCTCTTAAGGCTACTGCAGATAAGAATAAAAGACATGAATAAAAGACCACTGGGTTTTGACTTACAATCACACATTTGTGGTTTCACACTGGCTCTTGTACATACCTCCTCGGAAAGTTGACTTTAATGTCCATAAGTTTAATGAATTGCAAGATAATGGCTATAATAGCTTTTTTTTTTTTTTTTTTTTTTTTTTTTTTTTTTTTTTTTTTACTGGCTCTGAGATTTTGTCTTCACAGGTTTTCCACACTGAGCGGGGCCATCTGAACCTCTCTGTAAAAGACTTATCCCACCCTCCTTCATTGCTGTCATCTCCTCAGGATGGGACATCATTTCTGGCTCTCAAAATGATATCAGGCAGCCAGAAATTCTCATTTACCCACAACTCTTTCCATCATTGGGACTCAGTATATCCAGTGGCGATTTACCACACGTCGTTAATATGTTTGAATATATTTTGTTGGCTGAATATGAAAGTTCATCAGCAAGCCTGCACACAGGGAAAGCATATTGATATGAGCATTACAGATCTGTCAGGATGAAGTTTATGGCCTTTCTCAGTACTACACTGTAAGTAAAACAAGCCCTGATTGACGCAGCCTCATGGTTTGACGCAGACTCGTTTGCCAAAGTGTAAAGAATTTTAATGCTGAGTTTATCTGGCTGTGTTAGGCAGACAGTGTTGTGGGGAGTGGTGGGTAGATCGGTTTGGCTTAGGGGTATTACAGGCAAGCTAGCAGGTTTGGAAGCTGTCAGCAGGTTTGGCTTCTTATCTTCTTATCTTATAGATTTTGGGGATGTAGTACCCTGGAGTTTTAATACTCAGTTTGCAAATCCTTCTTTTAAAACCAACACATTGAAATGTAATGGAAAGCCAAGAGAAAAAAGAAATAATCACAAAGGAATGACATTGAAAAAAATCAAATACATAAATAGGAAGAAAGTAAAAGAGGAAGTGAAATTCATTAACCCTAGTTATGAAGTATAATGGGGGCAAAATTTTTCACACTTTTTCTTTATCCCTCCACCAGTAAATTCCATGATGGTTCAGGCTTTTTCTCCACAAGGGAATTACATGCTCAGAATAGGACTTTGTAGTTGCCAACCCCATCAAAAGTGATTGCAAAGTTTTGTAAGACTAAATTAAAGCACCAGGAAAATGATTTAAAAAAAAAAAAGCTTTGTGTTTCTTCTCTTAGACAAAGCATGAGAAGTTTGCCTAGAGGATACCATTTCTTAGCACTTGAACAGATATGCTTCTGTCATTTTGGAGGGACTGGATATTTTTCATTGTGAATTTCTTAGGGAAGTGGGTGCTCAGGTCAGGTAAATGAGTATTAACTGATGGTATCTCACAGCAGGAGGTCAATCACTATCCCTTCAGAAAGGCTTATCCACAGCATTCACCTTGTCTTCTTCCCGAGCAGGCATTTGGTATTCTAGCAGCCAGAATCTATTTCTCATCCTAGTGGCATGCAGCTGTGGACTTGCCTGGCTAATGCTGAGGCCATTCCATATTCCAGAGGCATAGTGCTGTGGTCGTTTGGCATTCCAGAAGCATCCTGAGCTGCAGGTCATTCATTATGCCCTGGTTAGTGTGTGGCCTGCAGAATGTGTTAGTTTGCGCTACTTGAGATTGGAAGCTGCAAGGAAGATGTAACTTCACTGCTGTCAGAAGGAAGGAGACGGACAAAAACAGAGAAAATAAAAATTAATCATAGCGTTTTCTTAATTAATTCTCAGAGAGCATGAAGGGGATGAGTGGCTGGTGCACATGAAGTCAAAGACAGGGATGCTTTAATGAAAGAGAAATTCAAGAATAAACCCAAGTAGTACATCTGATAAACAAAGTGCTCTGATTTTTTAAATTAGATGAAAACTGAGAATGATTGTCAAGACACATACCTGCTCTTAAACCCCTTCATTACAGTTCAGATTTCTGGTTCTGGTTCCTTTTTCTTTTCATTATTATTATTATTATTATTATTAGTAGTAGTAGTAGTAGTATATTCTTCTCTTGTATAATATATGCTGAATCCCATTTCCTGTCCCTCCATCCCTTCCAGGTCTATCCCTCCTCTCAGGGTTACCACTCGAACAAGGCATAGCAAGAAGAAAGACTAGTCAGGAGCTTCTAAATCAAGGGTAGATAATGCACTGGCTCTGTTTCTTATTAATCTCTTGACATTGAGGGATTTATTTGTACTTTTCAAATGTTTATTTCATAAAGCAGTATGGTGCCAACTAGATCACCTACCACATGAAGGTATCACCATTAAGTGCATTGAGCATGAGCTGAAAACATGGTTCCTAGAGTGAGGTGTGCAAGTGTGAGGCCCTGAATCCTGATTCACAGAACTCATGTTAAAAATCCAAGTGTATCAGCCAGACGGTGGTGGTGCACACCAGCACTCAGGAGGCAGAGGATCTCTGTGAGATCGAGGCCAGCCTGCTCTATAGAGTGAGTTCCTGGACAGCCAGAGTTACAACAGAGAAACACTGTCTCAAAAAAGCCAAAAGAAAGGAAAAACAATCCAGGTGTGTGTTAGGACAACTCTGTAGCCCTAATGTGTGTGTGAGAGAGGTTTAGGGACCCAGATTGATCCTGGAGTTTAGAAGCTAGCCATTCTAGCCAATTGGTTCAGTGAGAGAAAAATTATTATTATTATTTAATTAGAGACTGATAAGGGAAGACACCAGGACACAAGATTTTCCATCTGTGGCTTATAAGCCAAAGATAATGGGCACAAGCACAAATGTACACTCATGTCACATAGACACATGCACACAATCTATACATGTAGACATATAAGAATACATACATGAACATACATAAATAAAGTTATTTATGAATTTAGTATCATAATTTATGCTGATTGGGAGATTTTAAAATGAGCAAAAATATTTAATATAACATTAATAACTTGCTTTTTTGTGACTCTTTTCCACCTATGCTAAGCCCTGTATTAGGCACAGGAACTATCTTAATAACTAAGAAGATTTAGTCTGGACTATGCCTAACTGTAAACTGACTCGGTTTTCCTGTGTACCAAGTCTTTTCTAATCCCTGTTAGCAGCGCAAAAATTAAAGGACATGTTATTACTCTAACAGAAACAATGGCACTTATGTACATAACCACAGATGCCAAATAACATGGAAATACATGTAAATCTCCATTATATAGAATTCAGAGATAGCACTGCCCTGCATAACTTGAGGTGAACTGGATATTTCTCCTGTTTGGCAATCATAAACATTATTTTGCTGCAGTCAATGACTATGTAATTCGTAACATCACTGTTTTTTTTTTTTTTTTTTTTTACTAAAGGGAGCTGAATAGATTTCTCAAGCCACATAGGAATATGATTTATATTCTTAGTGTAAAAGTCTTGCTCTGTAAGGAATGAAGCAAAAAAAATAATCAGAGAGTATTTTGGTTTGCTTTTCTTTTTGTTGTTGTCTCTAAATGTGGTTGAGTCACTCATAATCTTATAGGTTTATGGATATTCCCCCAAAAAGTGAGAAATACTAGAAGGACATGCATTGATATAGGATATCAGGACTTATGTCATCACAAGTTTCTGGGATATATGATTTATAGAGAAGAAGATTTCTGTCAGATACGGGGAAGTGGGAAGCCACAATGATGGGATATTGGCTTAACTGCCATGTGACATGATTTAATATTGAAAACTAGGACCTTTGAGTTGTGCTCCCCACAGAGAAGTCTGACCTAAACTTCAGCCAGTAAGCTCAGGCAAGCAAGAGGAGATATTTGTGCACATGTGGGGTCACCATGGAGGCTATAGTGACTACTTCGGAGGGTCTTAGAGTATGACACATGAATGCACTGGGGTGCTTGTTAAAGTGGATTCTGTAATCCTCACCAGAAACACGTCTCCTTGGGGCAATTCATAGTGGCCTCTAAGAAATAAAGGTCAAAGTTTGTACTATATGATTCTCAAGAGAAACAGCAAACCAAGTTGAAAAGAGCTTGGTAAAGAACATCAGTGATTTTTTTTTTCCAAACAAGCTTTGTTTCTCCTTTGTCTAAAACCCAGGAGTAAAGCTGTAGGAGAAAGCTCAAGTTTTCTACTAGGATGAGCTCATGTTTGATGGGCACTGTAATATAAAAGAATTTTAGAGAGGGACTTAAGGAAGAATACAAAAATTAAAAAAAAATATCCGCACAATCTTTATTTGAAATTAACAAAAGGCATGAGTTACAATGCTCCTCTGCTAACAGCACTGAAAAGCTGACAAATATTTTACAAAAACCAAACTAAATAGAGTATGCAACCCATAGCACACTATTTCTATAGTATTTCTGACACATCATGTATGAGTATGAAGATATTTTGTGTCCTTTTCTATAGATGGATTTGAAAGTTAACTCAGTTTTCTTCAATATATATACTTTAATATTTTGAAGATGTTTTATTATGCTTTGCAATGTGTTATTGAAAATAACAACTACGCAGTTAGCATTGATGTGTATTTGGAAAAACCATTGTTTAAATTTCTTGTTAAGTTGTCATGAGACACATTATGATTTCAAGAAACTTCGAGATGACCTTGTTTATTTTGATATGCCAAGGTACTATCTATATCTCTATCTGTATCTGTATCTGTATCTATATCTATATATATATAGTTATATATGCAGATATAGATATGGATATAGATATTGCATAGGGTGTACCAGTTTGTGAGCAAAATTCATGTGGTGCTAGTAGAGTTTCATTATTATGCATAACTTTGGTGTTTGTTTCTCAGTATAAATCAATTTAAGAAGTGAAGAAGAACACACAAAGATATGATTGGTCATGGTAATTTTTATCATGATAAATAAATTATGGCACAGACTCAAAGATATAGATTAAATAATGTACAATAAACAGAAAAATAAAGACTAGGTGATGAGGGTTTGGCTAAGTTTCTGCATAAAGCACAAACAGCATGAGTATGAGTACTCCAAACTGAATTCCTAGACCCACAACAAGCTGAGTAAGGTAAGGTAATACATGTCTGTAATCCTAGTGTTCCAATGGAAAGATAGGAGGTAAGACAAGAGACACCCAAGAAGCTGACAGACAGCTAGCGAGGTGTAAACAGATGCAAAGAAGAAAAAACAACATCTGAACCATAAAGAGTATAAAGGGAAGACTGATCCCAAGGTGTCCTCTGTCCTCCAAATCTACACTACGGGAGATGTGCAGACACAAGCACACGCCCCCCCAATCATGAACGTTTACACACATATGTAAACACATATCAAACAATTCATATATACACGCAAAGGTGGAATATAGGGGTTAAGAGATTAGAATCATATCTCTCAGCCAGGAGGGTGGGATGAAATCCAAGGTACATACTTGCCAATGGAGTAAGATGTAAACATACTTTTCGGCATTGGAAATAAGTGTCTCTTGACTTGCCACTAAAATCACTGAACTCACAGAAGGTACAAAGATTATTATCACTCAAGGCAGACATATTCCTCTTGAGTCTGAGCTCTGCCTTTGCTATCTATGAAATTTTATTAATAGTAATGTAGCTATGTAAAATCATGCTCCAAGTCCTATGCATTATGGACCCAAGAAAAATCTCATTAAGCTGGATCACCAAATGTCCACAGCAATATACAATAAATAAAGTGCAATATATAATGAAAAGAAAGTACAAAAAGAATTTTATCTTGACCCTTTTTATTATAGAATTTTTTCCTTTAAAAAAAATCTTAGAAAATCCATAATCACATGATCACATTGCTAAGGCAACCTCAGGAGGTCCTGAAACTTGCGCTTCACAAGGTCTTGCTTCATCTGCTTATGTTTCCAGCAGTTTCCGAGAAATTCACATTCTAGTTAGAGAAGGCAGGCAATAAAAACCTCAGCAACACAATAACCCATGAATTAGAAGTACTATTGCATGTGAAGAAAACATATAAAGAAAAAAATTGTAGTGCATATGACAGGCTTCTACTTCCATTAGAAGTAGGCTCAGGAAACACCTGGCTCAGTAATCCCTTATGAAACAGGGTTCTCCCTCAGGAGATTTTGAAACATTTTTATCAGCGAGCCAGATCACGAGGTTCAGTGTGGACAGTCAAGCATCCCACAGCCAGTCAGGGCCAGATCAGGCACAATGATACAGACATCCTAAACCAATATTCAACTCTTTGCTTTTGTTCTGCAATTTCATACAAGTTATCATATGAAGTATTTTTGAAATGTGGAAATGGAAACAGCTTACTACCTCCTAAAATTTCCTGGTAACTGGTAATTAATAATTAATAATTTTTCTTTGTAATTACCAAAAAATGCAAAAGCAAAGCAGTGTGTTTGACAGCTCTGCTTCTGTTTTACTTCTCACTGGTAATCATGATGATTAAAATAAACCATTCCAAGGGCATAAAATCATTAAGGCAATAGAAATACAGATGTTGTATGAGATCCATCAGATAAGCCTTCCTTACATCATTGTGAATCCATTTCTTTATCAAAATACATCAACCAATTAATCAATAAATCAACAAGAAAGAAAATATAAGGAGAGAAATGGGATACACATCCAATCTAGACTTACTTAATTTATCACAAGCACACACATAAGGAATATTTAATTAAAAGAAAACGGAAAAGCATGGAATGGTACAAGAAGAACGGAGTGTGGATAAGATCAAAATAACTCACACTCATGTTAAAATTCTCAAAGAATAAGTACATTAAATATAAAAGCTAAAATAATTGGGAAAATTCCTCATATTTCCTTTTCATATATCAGTGGATCATATGTATGCTACACTTTGATATGTCTTTGTTTCTCTGGAAACAATGGATTTAGTTCCATACTTAGTTATCTCTAGAGAAATTGATGCCAGGAAAAGAATTAAGAAAGTATGTACAAGCATTTGATAAAGTAAGTGCATGTAATGGTCTAATATATATTCAGTTTAATACATATGTGAAGTCTTTCAAAATCCCATGTTACGTGTTAAAAGTATAATCTTTAATATGATTTCATTTATTCTTTGCAATCCCTTCCCCAATTCCCTAGAGATGTATGCTTTGCTTCTGATACTTTCTCAAGAATGAAAAATCCAGAGTCAGTATACATCTGTCACAAGATTCAACAAATAACTAACTCCCTGTAACAGCGCACAAGCGCGACATGATCTCAGTCCATTTTACTAAAGGACTCCCTAAGCAGATACAAGCACCCGAGCTCCAAGACTGCTTACAAATGCAGCACTGCACTTCTCAATAGCATTTTATGACACATTTCTCAAATCAAATTTAAAAGCATAACTGAGCGGAATTAAATTAATGCCTTCTGGTAATGTAGCAATACCAGGACCTCAACAGCCAGGCTTACCTTCTAAATCTGCTAAGGTTTCATGGTGCATGTTCAGTATCTATTATTACTGAGAATTCTATGTAAAACATGCAAATAGAAGCATGTGCTTGAGTGTATATGCGTGTGTAGGGGGGTTGTTGTGTGTGTTATGATAGGCAAGTAGTGCTGGTGGTGTAAAAAAAATTAAAAATCCTACCACACCTTCCTGGTTCCAACAGGTGACTGCCTGCCTACTAAACAGCAGCAGCAGCAGCTCCCATGCAGGAAGCAGCTTGGCAGTACAGTTCTACTATGGACCCAAATGGTCTTAGATCAGAGATCTGTGAGCCGACAAGAACTTGAATGAGCCATTTTCAGGAGCCAAGGACAGACGGCTTGAACTCATTTAATGGGGCAATGGCTTACATATTTAAAGCCAGAGGAATGGTCCCAGTACCCCAGGAGCATCAGTGGGAGCTCATTGCTTAGGACAGGCAGTCCCACTTGCATATTGGGGTTATGGTTTAGGCTTAGGATTTTCCAGAGACCAGAGGGATAGACCTTATGTTGAAGGGTTTAGTTGCAACTCCAGATAAACAGCTCTGCCAGATCACATGCCTTTGGAAGAGCTGTGTTTTGCTGTGGCTTGTGGTCTGTCAGCTACTCTGGAAGGGAGGGGTCAAGCTCTTCAGAATGAGAGCTTGGGGTTCTAAGCACTTTCAGGCCACTCAACTGTGACAGACCCACAGAGTGGAATGGTGCTAAAGCATATTTGAGATGATAAAAACAGTTGCATATATTTAAAGACACATGACTTTGATGAGTGTAAGTTGATATTTGATGTACTTCTGTGTCGGACAATGTACAGTTAGCTTCATTATATCTTTTAACTATCATAATCTAAGGAAAATATTCATGTTTTTGTCTCCTTCATTTATTTTTTTTTTTGTATATGCTACATGAAACCTGATGTAATTCCAAATTTACCCTACTTATTACCTCATTCATCCTATACTACTACCACTGACTAACTTCCCGAGGTTTCTTCAACCCACTATTCCACCTACAACTCTCACTTTAATTGGTTGGACAGAATCTTTTACTCAAGTATCACTTCTCCATTGTCAAAAACAAATGTTCTCTTTACTTGATCTCACGATGCACATCCTTCCTACCTCAGAATGTCTTTTTGCTGAATTTCCATTATTTTTTCTTTAAACATCAGCCACCTCAAGGCTCCTTTACTCTATCTATAATCACTCTCTTTGTGACTTCATGCACACAAAATTTTAGTGTCCTCTTGTATTTTCCAATACGATGCTCTTTTATGCTTTTTAAAGTCTATCTTCTCCCCAAGAGAGTATATTCTCAACTACAGTAGACAAATTATTTGTATTGGGCAAGTGCAAATGTGATAATATCTAATATATAGACAGTATACAAACTCTATTTTTCATTGCACGAATGAACATTTTATTGAAGTGCTGTGGCCTTGTCACAAAATTTTATTCCCAAACATTATCCTGTGTTGAGACCCAGCTATTAGAAGAATATTAGAAGAAAAAAGTGAGAACAAACACTCAATTTCTACACCTATTGGCAAGTTCTTTTTGTGATTAAATTATTTTTAACATGGGAATGTGGATGTATGTGGGACAGACTGTCTATAGCATTGGCTAGTAATACAGAACAGTTGTGCTTCTGGTTCAAATGACCAACAGTAGATACAGGAAATTAATAGGTCCATTTGGAAAAAAAAAAAAAAACTTGATAAAAACAGAACACATAAGGAATACAGATAAAAGGACAAGTGAGAGGAGCAGTGGCACATTTTGAGTCTAATGTAAAGAGCATACACTCTATAATATTGCAATATTATATATACAATACATAATATACTCTTGAATTAGGTGGTAGTTAAGAAACAATATTCTTTGTCGTTGCTCAAGCACTGAATAGCTGTGTGGTTAGGGGCTAATCATTTATCCTCTCTGTGACTCATTCTCATGAATAGTAATTCTATCCTGATAAAGCTTCTTAGTCAGATTTGTGAAAACTAGAAAATTTAGTAAGACACTCTTGTTTAGTGAAATAAAAAGCAATATACTAGTTTTTCCAGTTAAAATTGAAGTTGCTCTCTGCTTACAGACCTGGAGAGAATTTTAAAAAGCATGTCTACAAAGCAAAAGACAATTAGGTTAGTCAAGCAGATGATTCAGAGTGAAAACACTCATGCACAGACATATGCATTAGTACAGATTCTACAACCAATTCTGATTTAAAAAAAACATATATTATTTATTCTTCATTGAGGAACTATCATTTTCCAGTCACCAGCTAAAAAATGTATGAGCATTGTCTTATTCAATTTGCCAACAACTCATGAGCTAGGAGCTACTTTGAAATAATTTTCTGAATGAATTATCTAGTTATAGTCTTCAAATTTTCAACCTTGTTTTAACTCTACACACTTTTTCTCTATCTCTGTGTAGAGGCCATTCATATGATGCTAATGATCCTCAGTCTGCATCTCCTCATATTAATGTCTAGTTTCTGTGGTTACCAAAGACCAATGAGTGATTGTGTGATGCTTCTGAGATGAGATGAGTAGATCAATGCCCTTTAGAAAAGACTACCTCACACTGCTTCCTGTGAGTTGAGCATACCTGGTTGTTGCTTTACCCCTTTGTTTGCTCATCCATTTCCCACAGCAGCACTGAGTGTCTGTCAATCACTAGCCATATGCCCTTCCTCACTTCTTCCTTGAAAACTTTTAAGAATCCTAAAAAACAAACAAAAAAAGCACAGTGCACTCTGACACTAGGGGATGTGGGGGGTGGGAGAGAGGGGCTGTGAGAGAAAAGCAGAAAGCAATTCAGAGAAGTGGGTGATTTTGCACATCTCCAAGAACTACAGGCAAAGGAATCCAATCGGGCCAAGAGCAGTAGTTATGGAGTCAGGTGAGGTAGAAGCACAGCGATCGTTCTTTAAACGCTGTTCTAAATGCTCTTGGGCAATTATTTAAAGTCCTTCAGTTTCATTTTATTCTGTTGGTAAAAAATTAAAGGAGAGAAATAGTCAAAGCTTGGAAAAGTATCTGGCATCTGTGCCTGTGGCAGACATTAATAATCAATCACTGCTTCACTGCTTTTTTTTTTTTTTTTTTTTTTTTTTGTCTTTTCTTTTTTCCTACGGATCCAGCAACGGATCTCCCTATTCTAAGCACGCACTCTAGGCAGCTTTGAATGATTAGATTTGGCACATTATTTCAAATGTATCTTGCATTCCAGGATAAAATAATCTCTAACATCCACTTTGGATCTAATATTTTAGCAATATATTGTTCCTGTGGAAAGAATCATGAACTTAGGATCAGAAGACTAGGTTTAAATTCTGGTTTTGACGTTTATTATTTCTGTGACCTTAAGCAAGTCAATTCATATCTTTGATCTGTTTTAGCTTTGTATGTAATCTCAAAAATGGGAATAAAATATCAATGACCTAATGTCAACCAGAAGGTCAAATGAGATTTAGAAAAAATGTACTTTAAATATATATATATATATATATATATATATATATATATATATATATATATATATATCACATCATTGCATATTGTATCTACTTTCATCATCCCTTAATTTAAACACTTCTAAGACAATCACATAGGTGAAGGAGTTCTCCGACTATTGGTGCTAAAGCAAAATGCAGCAGGTAGGGAAGACAATTATTTCTATGATGTTCTATGATTTCTTTTTTTTTTTCTTTCCTTGTAAGTTAATCAGTCAGGTGTTTTGATGTTGATTCCATGTACATGCTAGATCTTCTTATGAAGTGTAATATCTATGAATGACATGAAGCTGGAGATTTCTTGAGGCCCCACACCAAACTGTACTCATGGGAGGGGCTTCATTTTAGGCTCCACGGGGAACTTTCTTTTTAATGTCATAGACTCTCATCTCACCTAACCCACAGGATCATATGTGGCCACATATGAAAAGGCAATAAGTAATTATGAATGTATATTTATCCATCCTTCTTATGCTAGAATAACTTTGCCTTGCCACCTTTAAATATGCAATTATCAAGGCACAAAATTGATGAGTTTCTAGATAGGCACAAAGCATATTAATTAAACACTTTAAAATGTTTCCAGTTATTTCTTCTATGACACTTTAATCCTGTTATAAGCAATGAAATAATAATCACTCCATTCATTATCAATATGAATTTGGGAAGTCAAACATGGAGGTGAGTCAGATGAAGTTTTGGAAAGAGATTACTCATCATCTTTTAGTATAAGAGAGATGAGACCTGGGAATTCCTGAGTGCAGTTTTAAAAGATGGGATGTGCAAAAGATAGGAGAAAATAAACAAGCCAGAAACCTTCAAGAAAATGTCAGATCTGGATACCTTGGAAGACAAAGCAGACCTGAAGAAAAATCCTTAATCAAGCAATAAAAAAGTATATATGATGTCTGTGTATTCCTGCATGTATGTATGTTTACATGAGTGCAGACACGTAAAAGCCAAGGTGCAGGTGTAGGAGTCAGAGAGTAACCTAGGTTCCAATTCTCACTTTTCACAGTTTGTAAGTAGTGTTTTTTGTTTTACAGCTGCATATGAAATGCTAGCTAGTCCACAGGGGCTTCTCTTGTTTCTTCCTCCCACATTACCATAGAATATTGTTATTAAGGACTTGATTTATTCTGCCTAGCTCGATGTGGTCCATGTCCTCAGGTTTTGCCCAATGAACCATCTCTTCAGCCTAAAAACAGGTTATTTTTTAAAACTTATTTTTATTTCTTAATTATGTTCATTTGTGTGTAGAGGATATGTACACATGAGGGCAAATGCCAACTGAATCTAGGTAGAAGGAATTGGATCCCTTGAAATTGGGATTATAGATAGTTGTAAGTCACTCAGCATGAGTCCTGACAACCAAACTTAGCTATTCTAACAGAGCAGTGCATGCAAACTTCCCTCATGTGGCTAGAAAGATGGAAAGAGTGGGCACTGTTTAGGAAGCTCATAATCATTATTCATTAATATTTATACAGTTTAATTACAAGAATGTAGAATATTTTAGCTCCATAAATTTTTCACTAGGATGTTTTAATGAAATTAACAAAAACAACAACAACAGCAATAATAATAATGTGTGACTGGTATGTGCCTGTGTATTTGAATGTGTGTGTGTGTGTGTGTGTGTGTGTGTGTGTGTATCTAAGCGGTACATATAGGATAATGTTCTGCTCACAGGGTGTGGCGCATTGACCAGATGTATGGCAACAGGTAGATGATACTCAGCAAATGTTAAGCTTGAGACTCAAGCAATATAAGTGCAACCTCTTTCAGTAGCTTGAAGAAATTTCCTAAGAGGTTAAAAATTCCTGAGGCCACAGAATTTAAGGACCAAAATCCAGGTTACAAAGATTTGTAGGATTGATATAGTCAGAATATCATCCTAATTTTGGTGGGGAGGTAGTATCCATTTGGTGATCCAAGTTGAATAAAGGCATTGGTACACAGTGAGATTAGTAATCTATGGTCAACATTGAATACGATACTTTAGCTTTCTGAATGTTCATTATGTGTTGGTAGATTGGGAGATACTAAAATTATAGTGTACCATGTGGTTCCTGTGTTAAATATGTCATGAACCTTGAAATAACCAAGACAGAAACAAAACTTTCCAAACGACTTTAAATTTCTCATTTTCAGGAGGAAAACATGATCATCTGTGTCTTCTGTTCTCATTTTCAAACCTGAGGGATCTTCCACACCATTGTCAGTGTTCAATAAGATTTTTATCATTTTCTTTTCCAGTAATGTGTGTGGAAGCTCTCTGTCCCTCCCTATTCTAATTTGGCCATAGGAAGATGTTCAAATTGATTGTTCAAAATCAATTTAAGGGACCATTAGTCATCCAGAGGCTAATTGCTGTTATTATCTTATTATTCATCATAATCTCAATATCACAAGAATAATGCAAAATTGAAAGTAAATCCAGTGGGGGAGGAGAGCTTGTTCTGAGGAGGCCAGGAGATGAAAGCAGGGTGGAATGCAGTAATCTGGAGCTGTACCACGTACTGACTCCAAGCTAACTGTCAAAACGCAGGATAACCCTGCTCCTGAGCAACAACAGGATAGCCCAGCTAAAGAGTGTCTCATCTCCTGGACAGAGTATCCACACAAGAGACCTGTACTCTAGTGAACAACAGATACACCTGTCTTCTTCACCACCTGCCAGGCCAATTCTGTCACTCCTGAGGCCTAAGCTGCTATGCATAGTACTCTCTCTGATAAGCTGGGGAGACCATGAGCTGTGATGCTACCCAAGGTTTGCAAGGACAAAATCCAAGGCCACAAAATGAACACTGATAAGTGTGATAAGGGGTGCGTGTGTACAACAATGGGAACTCAAGCAAGTGCTGACTCTGATTGTACTGCCAGACCTTGAGATCATCCTCATTTTGAGCCATAGTAAGATGTCTCAGCTGAAGAGTATTCCATACTGAGGGTTGGGTCTCCTCCTTTTTAAAGAGATCATAGAATCCTCAAAATGTCCATGTGTACAAGAACAATTAATGATATGCCTGTGTTGCCGACACCATAGGAGTTCACTGTGTTATTGAGCCTGGATCCATGTGACATTTGTTCTGGGAGGCTGTTTAATACCAGTGTGAAGGTCAGGTACCTGACTGGAGTCTGAAGACAGCATGAAGTCCAGGTGCCTATGTGATATCAGGGTGCCTGTGAGATGTCCTGATGCCTACTGGAGTACCAGATCCCTGTGGGATCACCAGGAGACTTGGGTGACTACAGGAGGTCTGGGAACCTGTGGGTGGTCCTGGTGTCTGTGGGATATCCTGGTGGCCATGGGATATCTGGGATCCTGTGGAATGTCAGGGTGCCTGTGTGATGTCCATGTGGCTACAGGAGGTAAGGTATCTACAGGATATCTGGGTGCCTGTGAGATGTCTTGGTGTCTGTGGGTTGGCCCAGTACCTTCATTATGCCTGGGTATCTTCAGGAATCCCTGAAGATTTGGGAAGGTCCTGGTGCCTGTAGATTGTCTAGGTGCCTGTGGGATGCTCTGGTGCCCATGGGAAGCCCTGGCACCTGCAGGGCCTTGACCTGATGGGATGCCATATAGACAAGGCATGAGGGTTCTATTTAATACTATGAAACAAACAAACAAAAACTAGCTTCTTTTTCAGGAAAACACCAAATGATGGATGAACTTGTGCAGCAGGAGAGACCAGAGGACCCGGGGGCCCAGGATTCGGAGGCCAAGGCAGTTTCTGTGGAGGATTTGGCAGTGGTCTTGTCCCTTGGTCATGGTCCAGGCCATGGCTGAGGCTGTGGAGTTCCTAGAGGTAAAGCTGTAGGCAAGGAGTGGATCCCCATCACCAACCTAAGCTGCCTTGTTAAGGACATGAAGATCAAGTCCCTGGAGGAGATCTACCTGTTCTCCCTGCCCATTAAGGAATATGAGAGTATTGACTTTTTCCTGGGCGAATCTATAAAGTATGAGGTTCTAAAGATCATGCCAGTGCAGAAGCCGACTCTACTTGTCAGTGGACCAGTTTCAAGGCTTTTGTCCCGGTTGGGGAGTAGGATGGCCATGTTGGTCTTGGTGTGAGCTGCTCCAAGGAGATAGCCACGGCTATCCGAGGAACCATCATCTTGGCCAAGCTTTCCATCATCCATGTGAGGAGAGGCTACTGGGGAAACTGGGACAAGCCTCACACTGTTGCAGTAAAAGTGACAGGACTATGTGGCTCTGTGTTGCTGCATCTCATCCCTGCTCCCAGCAGAGGCACTGACATTATCTCTGCTCCTGTGCCCAAGAAGCTGCTGCTAATGGCCAGTATTGATGACTGCTACACATCAGCCAGGGGCTATACTGCCACCCTGGACAACTTTGCCAATGCCATCTTTGATGCCATCTCCAAGATCTACAGCTACCTGACACCTGACCTCTGGAAAGAGACTGTTTTCATCAAGTCTCCTTATCAGGAATTAACAGAGACCAGAGTCTCTGTTCAGAGGGCCCAGGCCCCAGCTGTGGCTACAACCCTAATAAATAGAACAGCAATTAACCAGTTTTTATGGATTACAATATAAGGAATAGTCTCCACTCCCAAGTGTTTAATTGACTTCAAAAAATTTTTAAGTTATTTATTTCTGTTTTATGTGTGTGGGCTTTTTGCCTACAAATATTTTTGCACAGTATGTACATGCAGTACCTATAGAGGCCAGCAGAGGGATTCAGATAATCTGGAACTGCAGTTATATAGATGTGAGTTGCCAGGTGGGTGCTGAAAAACAAAACTGTGACCTCTGGAGGAGCAGCCTGTGACCTTAACCATTAAGCCATCTCTCCAGCATAAATTTACATTATTTTAAAGCTAAGTACTGAAAGACATCTACTACTTCATTGATAACAAATGACAGAGGAGGAGATGCATTAAAAATAAGTGAAATTTCATGGTCAAAATCCAGAAGAAATTTAGGAATTTTTAGAGATTGGTATTAAGTGTTTTTATAATTAGGTATTTAAAAATTTGGTAATTTTAGAAGCAATTCTTGGAGTCTGAACTAAGAAATCACAGATTAAAGGTAATAGGATAGTGAAATGACCGTTACAGATGAAACTAGAAAGAAATGTTGATCTACTGCTGTGATGGAAGAAAGAATCTGACTGAATTTTGTATTAGAGCCCAAAACAACAACACCATCAATAACAGCACGGTGAAATAAAAATAAAAACTTTCACTAAAATCTTTTGACACCTATTCAGGAAGAGTTTGTGTTACCAGTCATGCAAGTTGGTTTGGATATAAAGAAATAAGGGACAAAGAAAAGAAATTATGTGTTACTGCAAGAACTGGTTGAGGTGAAACCACAACTATCCTCTGAAAACGTTTACCACCAACATTCTTTCATATGGTTCTACACAGAAGAATGTTATATAGAAGTAAAACAACTGTTTTTTCCCTCATCAAATTATACAGATAAATTCAAATAATCCTCATAGAACAAATAAGTAAATAAAAGAAATATCAGAGGACTATTCAAAACATATAACATTTTCAAAACAAACTTTATAGCATTATTTTTGAAAGCAAACAAACGAACAAACAAAAAATGCTTTATTTAAGATTTTGTTTAAGGTATGGTGCCAGTATGTCTTAATAGTGCAAAAAGAAATTCTAATTCCTGATAATGGTTCCTTCTAAGGGAGAAAGATCTGAAGGTGGCCACAAGGTCCTACAGTGTTGCTGCTAATGCTATCAGAGCTGAAGGTAGACTGTAATATGATAAAAAAAAAAGTCTTATTTATAATACTGTCATATACATACATATATATATATATATATATATATATATATATATTTGAATTGCCGAGGTTTCTATATGCAATAAAATGTATCAAAATTACAATAGTAGAAACCTATTTTTCTGAAAATATAAAGTTTGAGAAATCATTTCCCCCCTAAGCAATAGGCAAGTGAGTAATTGAATAAGAATATCCTTCTATCTCTGACATCTTCATACCTAATATTCCAAATTATTCAGGAAAAATCTCTCTGAGTCATATATGATCAAAATAATTTGAAGGTATATATGATTTATAATGGCTACCTCACTGCCTTTGCATTTTAAATAATATTCCATAATGCTTATGGGAAATTCATTGAATAGCACTGTGGACTAGAGAGGTTTCAGACACCCCACTTCTAAACTAAGTTTCCTACTCACTGTTTTTGATCCACTTTCTAATATCTGTTCTTATGACATGTACAACAAAGTTGCTTAAGAGTTCACATGTCTAAAAACAGCACTGAAGCATTTTGTAAAATTCTTATCATTACAGTTAAGTAAGGGTCTCATTAAACATTTTAATTTCTATTTTGTAGATCAGCAATACAAAGCTCATGGTAATGAAACTGATAAGGTAAATGGCAAGTTTTTTGAACTCATTAAGCTAAACCTAAAATCCATTTTCATAAACATTCTCATAATACTATGTTATATATTACTTTATTACTCATTTTGCCAACTGGACCCCTGTACCTTTGGTTTGAGGAGCCTTTGCTATTGTTAAGAAGACCAGTTTTATTCCTCTGCTCACTTTTAACAAGCCGAGATTTTCATGGAAGGAAGAGTAGGATCAGTATAATGTCATTCAAAAAATAAAGGAAATATTGTAAGAGTTCCTATCTCAGATTGTCAAGCCTACTTTCTAGACATCTCCACAGAGGTATAAAATAGTATAAATACTACATTGAGCCTTAAGATATGGTCTGGGGTACAATATTGAATCATTGAATATAGAATTGAAAAGTAGACAACCAAATCAAAGTGTTCCCATTGAACATTACACTTCAGGTCTCTTGTATTAGCCACAATTAAGTAATTATTTTTTCTTTTAAAAAGTAAAAGGTCTTATATATTGGCAAAATAAGACAGAAAATATAAATTCCACATAATATGCTCCTCAGTATACTGAATCAGCTGTGGCTTCTTGCCTTAGGAGAAAAACTTAGCAAAAGAAAATAAGGTTCATTAAGAAAAAACACAAAGACCATAATTTTGTCTTGGCAGTACAAGCTCATGGATCTAATCTAATTCTGATGAGCAAAAATATAGTCACTAGTGACCGACAGCCTGGCTCACAGGTCAAGTTTAACAGTTCCTAGTCAATTTCCTTTCTCATTGGAATACATTTAAATGAAATAATATAGATCATAGGATGATTTCCAAGTAAGTGGACAATATGAAATATTCCTAAAAAAAAAAAAAAAAAAAGGAAAGAATTCATGAGGATTTTGCTATTGAGAGGATTCCTGAACTTTTTATGTTTTCAGCTTGTTTGACTGGAAGCAGGAGTTGAGATCAACACTAATTTTTCTACTTTAGTACTGATATTATTGTCTTTGATTACATTAAGGAAAAAATATTGATGAACCGTTCATTGGGCTTTTACCTTGAGTAGGGTTGATGACTATAGGTAAGTCAAAGCCAGACATGGACAATATCACTGACAAAGCACAATGGGTGTTGGAATTAAATTTAACTAGAAAGGGTTCTTTCATGTGTGCATTATTGTTGTGGAAATTCCTTGTAGTAGTTTCTTTGTTGGTTGGTTGATTTAATCTCTCCCCATTGACAAATATGGTAACAGTTGCCTCTGGGGGTTGGTGGATTGAGCATTTTAAAGTTTATGAAGGGAGTGTTTGTTTCTGATTTACTTTACCAATTGACTTTGGTTCAGTGCTATTGGATATGCCTGGAAAAATCATTGTTAATTGTGATGTTATTACAATTGTCCACCATCCATTTGTATCCTGAGGGCTTCAAGACTCCTAGAAACTTAGATAATAATGATACTGTCTGGAGAGGGAATAACAACATCTTGCTATTTACTGATCATGTAGAGCTTTGTCTTTTCCAACTAGAAGTGCACAAGTCAGAGAAACACTACTCTAATTATAGCCTCCCAGATAGTAAAGATGGCTATTAAGAGATACTGCATGGCATAAGAAGCTAGGGAAGAAGAATTAATTGTTGAAAGGATTTGAATGCTTCACAAAAGAGTCAACTTTTAAGGTGATAAGAGTACAGAGTCAGAATGGCTTAGGAGATACTGAAATCACCGAGAGTCTTGGAAATGAGACCAATACATTGAATTTATTATTATTATTATTATTATTATTATTATTATTATTATTATTATTATTTCTCTCATATAATACATCCTGACCTCCATCCCCTCCTCCATTCATTCCTCCCATATCCACCTCTTCTCCACTCTGCCCCAGACCCCTTCAGCTTCCCCTCAGAAAAGAGCTGACCTCCCTGGCTTACCATTCAATCAGGGCATAATAAAATGGAACAAGGCCCAGAAAAATTGATCCTCTACATTACAGCTGGACAAGGCAACCCAGCAGGATGAAAATGGTCCCAAGGGCAGGTTAAACAGTCAGAGATCCCCCACCCCTGCTCACTATATATTTTAGGAGTTCCATTTGAACACCAAGCTGGATAACCACATGTAGCGGGCCATACAGACACGTGTCTGGTGCTCCAGTCTTTCTGAGCCCTTAATAGTGCTCGTTAGTTGACTCCATGGGGCTTGTTCTTTCAGTTTCCTCAACCCCTCTCGTCTCCTCAATCCCTCTTCCCTCTCTTCCATGGGGTTCCCCAAGTTTTGCAGGATGTTTGGCCCTAGAACTCTGCATCTCCTCCAATCAGCTGCCAGATAGAGCCTCTCTGATGATGACTGGGCTATTCAAAGGTCTATGAATACAGCAGAATATCATGAGGAATCATCTCCAGATTCTCCAACTCACCACTTTTTAATTTCAAAATAGTTTCCTAGACATTGCCTAAGAAAGAACAATTGGAGTTCAGTAGAAAACATATAATCCAGATTGTGTGACTTGGGGCAATCAATCTGTTTACATTAGTTGGTCTGAGTATTAAAATTGAGGAAATTCAGTGTAAAATAGTATGATTCTAAGTTTTTTAGAAAAATGCATTCCATATGTACAGATGTGATTGTGCTCATGACATAGGTATCTTCCCTTTCCTTTAAGCCATAAATCATCCTTTAATTGCCAGATCAACTGTCCATCAGTGGCCAGAGGATGCTTTTGCCTGTCAGATGTCTGCTTCATCCCTTTGTAATTGGCTACTGGACATTCTGATATATTGGCAGACATGATCAGCTACTTAATTACAGGAAAAGATGGGATGGGACAGACAATAAGCTGGCATTCCTGAAGATAAAAGAACAATGTTATTTATCCTTCTGTAACTTTGTGGTTTCATTGAAAATGAAAGCAGCAAACTCAATGTTTCAGGACCTTTTATCAGGTAAGAGAATAAGCATTATAAAGGTTGAAGCGTCATCATCAGGATATAAACTAGAAATTATGCAGTTGTCGCCTTGAAAGCAAAATGCCATCTAAGGAACACAGAAACAACATCATAGAGCAAGAAAGGAGCCATGCTTTGGAGCTTAAAGTGACTGCCTTTCATTCCTAGGCTGACTTCAATACCCTGTATGACCCTGATAAATGACTTCTTGAAGATTCTTATTTTTGTAAAATGGTCATAACAATATCTACAATGAAGAATTTATAGGAAGAGCCCATGACATCATATATGTGGAGGTGTCAGATTTAACATTTGCCATATAGAAAAAAATCAGAAATTCAGGGAAGTAATGGTTATTTTGAGTCCTCCCTTTACAAAAACGAAGACTAAATCTAAGACAAATTATTAAGGCATATGATGGATTTTAATAGTATGTTTGAGAGGGCTGAATTCTTCATGATGTCTCAAAATTGCTAGTACAGCAGGTGGGTCATACTGAATCCATTGGTTTTCAAGGTCTGAGAGCAAGGATCTGTGCTTCTTCCACTGCAGGACATGCAATTGTTCCGATTTTCGTGTGTGCGCTTGAGCTGCCTGTATTCTTTTTATTCACATCTGAAGCTTGGATGATCCTTTGGTTTCCAACTATGCATTTTATTCATTTACTTTTTTATATGTCCACCCAATATTCATCATTTGATTTTGTTTAGCAATAATACCTGCTGTGTGGATGAACAAGAAGATAGAGAGAATGAGTACTTTTTTTCCATGGAGGCACATAGAAATAACCTGATAGCTTTGAGGATAGTTTGTAAAAATTATAAAATGCAAAATTATAAAACTGTAGAATTGTACAATGTAAACGGGATCAGGGCATGAGCTAGGACTTAGGCAGGGGTTTGATGCTTTCAGAAGTTCGGAGAAGGTCTCTCAAAGAAGCAGAGGACATGATAGAACAAGGCAAGAAGATATTAGAGGGAAGACCACATGAATTAAAGATATAATGTGAAACTATTGTGAAGGCCTTTGTACAGAAGCAAGTTTGGGAAGATCAAGGAGTGGAAATAAAGAAACTGTGTCGTGAAGCAGGTGTTCAGAAGAGGAAACATTAGGAGATACGCTTAAAGGAGTTATATAGGATGTAAGTGATAAGTGGCCTTGCACACATTAAAAGCTTTGATTCACTTCAAGTGATTTGGAAGTTTCTAGAGTGTTGCTCTAGATCTGTGTTTCTCAAATTTCCTAACCCTTTTCCCTTTACTACAGTCTCTCTTACTGTGGTTGACCTCCAACCATAAAATTACTTTTGTTGCTACTTCATAACTGTAATTTTGCTACTGTTATAATTCTTAATGTAAATATCTGGTAGACAGATGGTCTTAGGAAACCCCTATAAAAAGGTTGTCTGACTCCTAAAGGGTTATGATGCACAAGTTGTGAAGCACTGCCCTAGGTGCTATATTTGAAATGCATCTAGTCGAGCAGAATGAGAAGACAAATGTTAATACCCATAAGAGATACTGATGGCTACAGTGAACATAGTAGCATAATGGTGAATGGGAAGTCAGTAGCTATTGGTGATGAATTAATTGTGGACTGAAAGAAAGAAATGTATTAGTATAATACCTTCCTAAATGTTGGAATTAGACTGTATGAGTATATTTTCCCACTAAGCTATCTCACATCTCACATGTTTTCGTATAAACAGTTCTTTGGTGCAGAGCAGCCAAGCATATGATCTGTGTTGTGTCCCTGTTCTGTGCTGGAGATCCAGGAGGGCCTATCCTGTTAACAGGGACAGAGATAACGTTCCATATGTTGAACATGGGAACTGCTGTTTAAATGGTTGTGTTATCTCTGTTATTAATGTGCTTTTTAAATGACTTAAAAATATCACTACTTTCCCTAATTGGTTTGCAGTGACTAGTATTTTTAAAACAAACACAGTTTTATTCAAGTATATAATATTGTGGGACCTAACTTCTATGTTTCTTCATTTCTCTTTTTTTAATTACAATTTAATAATTACCTTGAAAAGTAGATCACAACTCTTAATCCTTTCCACTCTCCTAAATTAAAAAGTATATATGCTTATTCATATTTTCTGTAGAGTGAATACTAGAAGAAATTTCTGGAAATCATTTCCCTTTCTACTACATGGGTCTTGGTCACCAGGCTTGGTAGAGTTTTTACCTGCTGAATCCTCTAGCCATTCCAACCTTTATATTAAAATACCTACATCTATTTTGCATTTATTTACTTATTAATTAATTAATTAATTAATTTATTTATTTATTTATTTAATTATTTATATGTATGTATTTGTGTGAGTGTGTCTGTCTGTATGTCTGTGTGTACCTACACATGGAAGTCAGAGGATAACTTTGGCATGGAGTCAGTTCTCTCCATATACCATGATGGTACTAAGCATCAAAGTAGGTGCATCAGACTTAGAGAAAAGTGACTTTACACACTGAGCCATTTCACAATGTAGACATTATACTTTTTCTTGAATTACAAAATATCTATGCAATGGCTTTGTATTTTATATCAACATGAAGCAAAAGAGTGTGTGATAGTTTTTACTGTGGCTCCAGAGCCTTCCAGGTAGGTTTCAGAGCAAATAATTTGTGATTGTTGAGTATATATTTTTAGGATAATCATCTCATTGCAGGAAATAAGTGATAGAACTCATGAATGGATGAAATTCGAACACAATTATGTTTGTGCATATTTCACAGAGGTATTGTTTTTAAGCAACATAAGATCTTGTCATGTATTCTACAACCAACTAACCCAATAAATGCCCTAGATATATGCATTAGTACTGATTATACTTACAAGTATACATCAGCTGAGAGAATGGATGAGTAGGCACAAAAGTGGATAAAGGAATATTCTGTGGTATCTTCTCCATCTTTTTCTTATTAACATTAGTTTTTCTTGATGAGGAATCCTGTTCTTTAATCTTTGCTTTGGCAGCAAAGCTGAAAGGGTAGGGATTCTACTTTTCAGCTCTAACCCCCTGGGTTATCTGAATAGACTGGATGAAGCAGAGAAAATGGTCATTAATGTTAACAGACCATCTAACAGAAATGTCTCCAGCTGCAAGATCATCAGCCCCGGAAATTATTTACACCATTGTTGACCTAAAATCTACTACTACAATTTTAAAATTAATTTAGTCTAATTATCCCCACTTAATAAGATAACTTGTCAGTTATCACCACTCCCATAATCTTCTGCATTTTCATCTCCTTTTAGCCTAAATTATCATCGCCTAAGCTTGTTTTTAATGTATTGCAAAAAGCCCAAGATCCTTAGAGGTATAATTAACTTTTTCATTCAGAATCCTAATTTCCTCTCCAGCTCTGTTGCAGCAGTATTTAAACTATTTATTATGCAAACTTGCAGAACTTAAACTATGAATTATGTACAAATCTCTGAACACAAGCTCTGTCCTAATCATGGCATTTTGGTGCCTTTCTAGTTCAAGGTAAGTAAATGTGGGGGAAATTAATGTTGTAATTCACAGATGAAATTACAGTTGAGACTAGGCTTTTCAAAGAGTGACAGAGACATATGTCAATTATTATTTTCAAACATTTAAACCACATAGTGACTTAATTCTTTTTATCAATTTTATTTTTCACTCTCTCAGATTACAAGGTTTTGGTATAGATTTTTGTATTCCAGTCTAATATCTAACATAGATTTTTTTCAGTCATTAATTCACTCACATATTCTTCCACTCATCATATATTTTTGAAGAACAACCCATGTCCCAAGGAGAGAATCATAGAATTGAAATGGTAGTTACAATGTATTCTCAAAGAGCTCCTTATAATTATGTAGGGGCTATCAAACTTAGACAACTATAAAATAGGCCAGTTAATAATGATTTCAGGGAAGAAAACAAGACAATTGAGAGGAAGGAGAAGGATCTTCTAACATTTTTAGAAGATGTCTAACATTTAGACAATGAGAAAATGCAAAATCTTGACCCAAAGAATGGGCAAAGGAAAGACACTTTTCTTTTAATTACTTAGATTTATCGTGTGGTCTATCCATTTAACCCAATGTGTCTTTCTAGTGAATGTACTTTAAGAGGTCACTAGAATGAATGTTAGAGTCTAAAGTTACTAATTTAGTAACTGATTAATTTTTCAATGCCCAAATGACAAACATATAATCACATATGTAATTTTTCAGCTCCAAACCTGAAAAATAAATCTGAAACTTGTTATTCATAATCCTAGATAAATTGTACAAATCTTTGAACTTCAGCTCCCTGATATGTTAAGAATACGTGCTAGTACACACTGAAGTGATTGACTAAAATATATTGCAGTTTTAACTTTAATATTATACATCCAGGAATATTTGTCTCATACAAATGTTTTTCATTGTCATCTTTCAACACCTAGCAATTTGCTTATGAAGCAGGAAACACAGAGTAGTAAATTAAAGGCTATAATGACTCTATGAGAAAATATATCAAGCAACATTCTGATTGGTTTTTACCTGTTAGATCAATTCTAACTTACAACCAACACTAGGTAGGCATTACTCCACTTTCTGTTTTGCAGACACATAATGGAAATGCAAAGAACTTTGTCTAAAATTTATCAGTGGTAGAACTGAGATTTGAACTCCAGACCATCTAAAATGAGAGCATTCTTGCCTAGCATCACATGGTAATTAATTACTGGATGTGAAATTAATGCATAAGAAAGTGTATATTATTGTCTGTGGTGTGTCAACATTGACTACATTTCCATGTTGTTTCCTCATGATTTCAAAAAACAATGACTATTTTGATATCACCAGTGTAACAATATAGAACACAGCACATAGAAAAAGCAAATGAATATTTGTCAAGAGGAAAAATGTCTAGAAAGAATAAACAGTAATGCTGAGGACCCCAGTAAAACTGTAAATAGTCTTAGCAAAATCATGAAACATTTGTCTATGTTTCTATCTACTCAAACAGAAATTCTGACTATAAAAACACTTCTTCTTTTGTCCAGAAATTTGGTTTGCACCTTTGAAGACCAAGTAGACCATCAAGATTAACCATTCAGGTAACATGATGGATATTTTATTTTAATATCTCTGAAAGAGTAGCCCAACTTCTTAAAATTATATTCTTGAGATATAACTTGATACTGGAGGAACGATTTCTTGGCAACTTGCCTAATAACATTGGAAGCAATTAAAACTAAAGTATTTTTTTGTCTTGAAATCACATTTCATTGCACCAGCTGTGGA
>JAMJFZ010004175.1:0-56893 GCA_026225945.1 Cricetomys ansorgei
TTGGTTGGTTTTTTGAAAAACATTGCTATGCTTGATTTTTCATATCTTGTAATGAGAAAACTCCCTTGAGGGGCACTTGAAGGATGACCAAAGCTGCAGTGTGTAAGGAGGTATGAAGATGTAAAGATGTAAGGGAATGGGTAATGACAAGCACATTTGTGAGCTGAAAGATGCGTACTGGCCTGGATGCAAAGGCCAGTTGTTTTTTCATAACACTTTTATTAGTTACCAGAGTTTAACACAATATATCTCAATCACACCCTCTTCCCATTCCTCCCCAGTCCACCCTCCCACCCCTGTTCCCTCAAAACAAAACAAACATCTTATAGGCCCTTGGACATCTACCAGACACCCAAAAATCCCATAGGCTCTAGGGCTTCTCACAGGTACTGGGCTTCCTGGAGGCACCTGTACATCCCACAGGCATTTGGACATCCCTCAGACACCCAGATAACCCTCAGGCACCAGGGTTTCTGGCAGGCACCTAGACATCTTACAGGCGCTAGTCTATACACACTTGGATAGCCAGTACACCTGCAGGTTTCGAGCTTCCCGCAGGTGCTGACATCATGCAGGCACTTAGACATCAGGCAGGCACCTGGACAACATTTTGACACTGGGACATCACACAGGAACTCAGACATTACACAGGTACCCAGTTATCACACAGGCACCTGGACAGCATATTGGCACCTGGACATCCCACAAGCACCAGGACATCCTACAGGTACCAGGGCCACTCACAGGTACCCAGCCAGACATTTCATAGGCAACAGGATGTCATGCAGCTTCCTGGTTATCACACAGGCACCAGGACATCACAGAGGTACCTGAACATCTCATTGCACCCAAATATCACACAGGCACCAGGGCATCACACAGGCACCAGGTTATCACAAAGGTACAGATATCACCTAGGTACCTGCCCATTATCTTGGAGTCAGTGATCTTAAAGGATTTCTATTAAAATTATTATAATGTAGATGGATCTATTGTTTCTCATTTTACAGAATTGTATTCTAAGATGGAGAAAATGTACTGTTACCATCTGAGAGAGGTTGTTAATTTTAGAAAGAACTTAGAACAAATAGGGAAAACATTTTAATTTAGTTAGGTTTAATATTTTCTCCATATTAAGTACAGTTAATTTTATTTGATTATGGTGAAAATGTTACACAATGCAATGGAAATATGTTCAGTGATATGGACAAGGATTTTAGATATCACACATTTCTGAACGGCATTTTTGAGGGCTGTGTGTCATCATTCTAAGAACCATGAGACATGAGTTTTCACTGACCTTTCTGGCAATGGGCCATGGTGCCACACCACATTCTTGTCTGATAAGATGTCCTGATATCTAATGCAGTAGTTTCTGGTCTAAACTGGAAAGTAGATGGCAGAGGGGAGCCAATGAAAAGGGCTCTCATTTCAACAAAATCCTAGATGGAAAGTGGCTTATACTAAAACCTGTCAGCATTCTAGTGGTTATATTGCTTCTTCCCAGAAACATGAGTGGAAAACAAATCATGGTATCACAATGACAATGCACTAATTCTATAATTTGTCTTTATTCTTGTTGTTTTGACCAATTTTAGACACTGCGTGCTTTAAGATCATTATTAAACTCAAGCTAATATTGTTGTTTTGACTCAACTACAGTTATAGCACCTTCTCTTGTTAATGGCACTGTGAAATCAGGAGGTATCCTGCCTGCCTCATGGCAGCAGCGCCCTGTACCTGCTTTCTCTCATCTAGGGTGCTGGTGTAACTCTGAGTACTCTGTGCAGTGACTCATCTCCATCCTGCTGCAGTTCTTCAATGGTATCGTCTTTGCTTATAGCCAGATGCCCCAAGTTTCTGGCCACCCAAGGAGTTGAGTTTTATATTAATTCTCATCAATGACACTTAATCATGCCAAAAATAAAGGAAAAAATGTTCCCAATTTTAAAAAAAAAACCTGATTATTAGAAATAGAAAATTGAGAATAAAAAAGAATACTACTTGAAATATAAATTTCAAAAATTTCCAGAACGTTCTTATAAAAGATCATGTTTAAGGTAATTCTTAAATAGTTTTTTTTTTTTTTGCTGTTGTTGTTACACAGCACATGCACCATTGTTTGCAAAAAGAACAAGCTGCATCAAACAGGCATGACTGGATGGAGGGGATTATTTGTTCCATCTGCATATGGGAGGAACAACACTAGAGAAGAGATTTCTGAAATGAACTGGTTGGGAAGATCAGGGAGAAAGCTACTGAAGAGGCATGGTAGAAAATGGAGACTGCAACAAAAGGCACACAGGAGGGTGAAGGGAAAAGAAAAAGAATTAAGATATTGCTCTTGTCTACTTGTCACACGTGGAAGCATCATCATGATAGTGGCCCACAGTCTCCAGTTTTGCTTGTCAGTTGCTTTAAAGTGAGGTGTTCATTCAAGCCCCTGAACCATTAAGGGTGACTATCATAGATAAGATGGGTGAATATCATAGATAAGATATCTTTCCTGTAGAGGGGCACCTACCCTTAGGACCAAGCAATCCAGTCATGATAAATATGCACATTGGGGAAGAAGAGATATCACATAAATAAATCCAGAACAATATTTTAGATGGAATACTGAGCTAAAGGATAATCTTGCTGATGTTTTATACTTAACACTTATTTTGTTATGTCACTGTGTGTTTCATTCTGCTTTATCCTTACAGAATGATGCCTTTCTTTTCCTACATTTGAGAATTATTTAGTCATATGAAGTTCTTGCCTGTGACTGCTGCTTTATTCTTGTTTATACTGTTAAAGTTCAGCCAGATGGAACTCATCCAAGTCCTCACTTCTATCCGGCATTTCAACAGCTGGTACTTTGTAATTTCTGAGTCTGAGGCAAAGAATCTATACAGCTCATGTCAACAAGGGCCATGCAGTCTCATGATCTCCCTCAGTAGCTCTGTAGTCAAACAGCTTCATCTGGGGAGAAAATTTTAGTATCTTTAATTTGTGACAGCATAGAAGATAAAGTAAGAGAGACTCATGTTTAGTATCTGCTGTTTAGCATTTCAGAACATTTCTGATTGCTTTACTAATTTCATTTTGCAAAACTGTATTTATGCCATTATTCCATCTTATGAAGTCATTTGGCTTGAAACTTAGATTTAAATATAGGATGGAATTTTCTTTCAGAGAGAGTTAAGAATTCTAAGTTTAGCTTAGACTGATGAGTAGGAAATAATTAATAAAGTAATAAGACAAGTCGATGCTGGAATAGAGTCTGATATTTATCACAAAGATTAAGTGAGTTCCAAAAGTTTTAAGTCACTTTATGCTGATGATAAAGAGCAAGTTGTTTTAAATTTAAAAAAAAAAATATCAATGGTACTTAAGTCTGTTTCTTCTGTATCCTCATTTTCCAATGCCCTATGGTCATTTTTATAAGGACAAACTCTACAACTCTTGGCTGTGCTTGTGGGTGTCCTGAAACTTTAAGTGTATTCAGCTTAAGACCATCCAATTTTGCTGAGAGATAAAGTTATTATAAAATCAGGATGATGTTCACAAATCCAAAAATAGTATATAATAAAAATATATTAGTAAAATATTATAATAACAAAAACATGGTAATATGATTGTAGCTGGAGGTGAAGCTAGAACTGTTGACAACTGAACCATTGAATAATGCAACAAATAATATCTGAAGCCCTTCACTTTTGACCTTCATTGGTTGTCAGTTGAAACTCATTAAAGTCTCATGTACTATTAGATTATAAAACAGTGACATGCAAGTGATGCTCAGTATAACTCAAACTAATCATTAATTCCTTCTAATCATTAGTATTATAGCTAATAATTGTGGAAAGTTCTTACAACCTCGTAAAAAATATTAGAATTGCAGGGGCTTTTAGAAATATCTGAGTCCAATTTAGTTTCTTTGTATGTAAGTGTAAGTAAGGAAGGATTTATTCTTTTCCATGGTTGGAGTGGATATATTCTGCATTGGTGATGGGCATGGCTATGGGATTTGGATGTGTATGTGGGGTAGGGGCAGTTTTCAACTGTGCAGCAGGAGTTTGCTCACACCTGAGTGAATCAGGAAGCATAGAGAGATTCGGAATGACAGGCCATGAACCTTGAGGCCTGTACCCATGTGACCTCCCCTATCTACAACCTAATGGTTCCACAGTTTCCTCAAACAGCACCACTTCCTGGGGACCGAATAGTCAAACATGAGCCTGTAGGAGATTTTACATTCAGATCATAACATAATATAATATAAATGCCGATGGATTTTCATCAATGAAATCGGATGCTAGTCGATAGTGTGCCACATGTCCAGTTAAAATACTGAGCACCTTAATAACTCCAGAGTGTTTCCCTGTCTCCCAGTTGACCTTGGCACTCTTGTCACCCAGAGGCAAGCTTTGTTGTCGTTCTAGTACATTATCCTAGGTTTGCCTGTCTACATTCTGTATAAGTGCAATTATTCATTATGTAATGACATATTAGTCAGGGCTGGGTAGATT
Source organism: Cricetomys ansorgei (assembly GCA_026225945.1). Taxonomy (NCBI): domain Eukaryota; kingdom Metazoa; phylum Chordata; class Mammalia; order Rodentia; family Nesomyidae; genus Cricetomys; species Cricetomys ansorgei. The sequence continues at coordinate 4,518 of JAMJFZ010004175.1, forward strand.
TTTATTAATTTCAATTTGCTTTTCATTGTTGCGATGGGTTTATTCATCAGCTTTCCAAGAGGTCATTTAGGGACTAGCCATGATAAAATTACTACAAGCACTCCTGTAAAACATTTTCATGAGCATATATTTATATTCCCCTTGAATAAATACCAAGAAATAAAGTTTTATGGTCTTAAAGAGGTTATGAAAATCTGCCAAATTAGTTTTCAAAGTGGTTACAAAAGTTTCACTCCCATCACAGAAGTAGGAAAGCCGTGTTCCTTTTATTTATTTAATTTTATCATCTCAACAATGTCAGGTGAAATTTTCCCTGTTCTAGTGAGTTCAAAGTGATAATCCACTGCTATATTAGAACTGATTTTTATTTTTGTGTTAACTACAATGACAAGAGCATTATTTTTATATGTTTACTGACCATTTCTGTGTCTCTTGAGAAGTATCTTGTTCATTTTGTTTGGTCATTTTCTTTTGATCACAGACTTGTAGGAATTCTTTGTGTTCAGTACATAAGGTGTTTGCTACACCGATGTCCAGTGAATGTTTCTCTCAAGCCTATGCCTTACAGGTTTATTTCTTTAGTGACTTTATTTTAGTTTTCTCTTTTGAAAAATGTGTTTAGAATGATGTTAGATTTATCAACTTTTAAGACCAGTGTTTTTGACAACCTTTTGGCTATGCTGTAGTCACAGAGAATTTTCCTGAATTTTCTTTTATAAATTAAACTTATTTGTCATTTATTGATAGGTATTTGATTTATCCTACTTTAACTTTTACATTTTATGGCATAGGGGAGAAAGCTAACCTTTTCTACGTGGATATCATGTTTTCATAATGTTCACTGAAGAGCTTACATGCCAGTCTTTGAGAATTTCAAGGCAATATGAGAAAAGTACAGTTATACTTTTAAAATATAACATATGAAAAATAAACTTAAACTACAATGATTGCTAGTTTATTCTGGATTAGGAAGACTATCTACAAACTATGATTTAAAAAATTGAACATTGAGATGTTATTATTTCTTTACTACCATTTGCCAAATGTTTGGCAAATATTTACTGATTGCGTACTGAGGTCCCATTAACATTGATTATTTTTTGTTTTTTTTTTTCCATTTACAAATGTCTCTTTAGTTCTGTGAGTTTACATGTGATTTTCTACTTCAGTGCAGTCATGTGGACAGTATCATTTCCTTTCATGTTCTGTTCATAGCACTTTCTTGTCATATACTCTTGGCAAATAGTTTTCTTACATTTATTCTTAAATTCTGTCTTTTCTTTCTATACAATCGTTTTCCTTTTGTCAGTTTCTGCAGTGTTGAGAATCACAAAGCAAGCTAACCATAAGCTGATATTTCTGAAACCAAGAGCCAAAATAAATCTTTCCTTCCTGAAGTTGACTTTTACCAGTTTCTGGCTGCAGAAAAGAAGAAGCTAACCACCATGCCAGTCACCCCTAAAAAATCATTTTCAGTTTTTGCTAGTTTGAATTTATTCCCATCAGTGTCATTGATGTTCAACCACTCCTGGAACTCTTTCCTACTTTCCACAAACATTCAACCTAAGCTTCAGCCAGTTTTCAACTGAAACAATTTCAGAAACTCTGTACCCAATATCTATTTCCACCTCAAAATTTACTAAATGAGCCAGCCGTTATTTACCTTCTTTTTCTCATCTTAAAGAAAGTGTAATATTGTTTTTTGTCACTTACCTCCTGTTTGAAATAATGGCTTCATTTCTACTTTTCATTCATCATGCATGTAATTTTAACTCATTTTTTTCTTATTATTCCTTGACTGCTTTCCTTTATTCCACTGTAATTTACCTCTAGTCATTTTTCTATCAAGGGGATTACTCTAAGGTAGTGATTCTTACCCTATCTAATGTTGAGACACTTTAATACATTTCTCAGGTTGTGCTAACCACTAACCATAAAATTATTTTTATTGCTACTTCATAACTATAATTTTGTTACTGCTATGAATCATAATATAAATTTTTGATATGCAGATGGCCTTCGTTGACCACTGTGAAAGGTTCCTTTAACCCCAAGAGGGGTCACGATCCATGATCCACAGGTTGAGAACTGCTGCTCTAAGGTCTTAGGAAATTTCATGCCCTGAGCCTGGTTTTCTTCTCATTTTTGTTGACTGTGATGTAGGACTTAGAATTTCTCTGTTGAATGCTCTTCATTCTTTGGTTTTATAACATTCCAGAGACCCAGGATTCACTTAAGTTCCTCTTGATAAAATGTAGCTTTACATTTTACATTTATCTGTTCGGCATCACCTCCATTTCTAACAAACATTCCATGAGCCTGAAAAGACACATTCATTAAACCATTTTATTTTAAATGGGCTGAACTTAATCTTATTTTATATGCTCCAAATTTAGATAGACTATAATAAAATGGACATATAGTAAACATGTGTATTAGGAAGTCATTGCATAAAATGTGTATCAAGAAAATTGGCTTAATAACTTTGTGCCTCATGTTGGCTTCTAAAGAAGAAAATGAAGTCACTGTATTTGGCACATATACAAGAGACTTGGGATATACTCAGGTTAGAGACAGTTGGAGGGTGCAGAAGGTCCTAAAGTTTCTGACAAATCAGACTTGTTGAGGTGGATCACATCTAAAGTAGAAAGATGGGCATGAAGGTGATTGTAGTTTTGCTTAATTTAACATTCAAAAAGAGTTAGTGAGGGTCAGTCACATGACTCAGTGGGTAAGTCACTTGCTGCTCAGGCCTAAGGATCAGAATTTGATCCCTTTGATTTCACAGTGGAGGAAGAGAACTGAATCCTGGGATTATATTCTGTCTGTACTGTGGTATCCATGCACAAACACAAACCCACATATACACACAGAGACACAGAGACACAGACACACAAACACCCCCCCCCAAATAAAAAACAACAAATTAAATTAAAAAGAGTGACAATTTAATAATGCATTTGTTTGTAATTGGGAAAGAATAATGGTCTATATATGTGAAATAAGAATAAAGATTATATATATATATGTATGTGTATATATATATAATAGAAAGCTTAATTTAAACTAACTAGCACATATATCACCTCACCAAGATGTCTTACTAAATAATGTATACATAAAACATCCAATCTTTCAGCAATGTATTAGTAAAACCGTATCAACATACTGTATCAACATACAGTGACATAGAAAATAGATCTTCCTTACCCAGCCTAGCCAAGATTGCACACTCTGAAGAGCTGGGAAAAGATATTTCATCAAATGGAAACTAAAACAGAGAAAAAGTAGTTATATACTTATAAAACAAGACTTTTAAGTAGAAACTCTTTAAAAATGAAGTAATTATGCAACAACAGAGACATTACTTCATCAATAAATTAACAACAGTTAAAAGACAGGTGAATCCAACATCACAGCAGCTGAATCTATAGAGCAAATGTTAATGTACATGAAAGGAAGAGTAATAATAGGAGACTTTGATAACTCTTACTGGACAGACCAACAATTTGGGAAACATGGCCTTAAAATACTTTTTGGTGACTATTCAAAGAATTCATTATCTGAATCTAACATGGTATACCTAGATCAGTTGAAGATCCAAAATGCAAAAGTATATGAATTGAAAACTAGTGTGTTTAGGACTGGAAAATGGTTCAGCTCTTCAGATAAAGCATACCTACAAGTGTGAGGACAATTCACTAGCTCCCATGTAAATGCCTTCTGGGCATGTCTACATGCTTGTGATATCAGTTCTCAAAAGATAGACCAGGAGATCCCTGGAACAAGTTGGCTAGCTGGACTAGCTAAAACAATGAGTTACAGGTTCAAGTGAAAGACTTTGCCTCCATAGACAAAGTGCAGAGTGATAAAAAAGATTCTTAGTGTCAGCGTTGGGCCTCCACAAGTTCATGTACATAAAGCATGCAGACCTCAAATACACACACACACACACACACACACACACACACACACACACACACACACCAAAATAAACAACAAAAATAAACCTCAAACTCTAGCATATTGTTTTCCAAAGACAAAGTTTAAGTGATGCGTAAGTAGCTACTATATAGTAAATGTGAATAATGACCAAAAAGGATTTCCTATATGTCATCCCCCTTTTTTTTTCCTTTTGCCTGTGACTCAGGGTCTTGCTGTATAACCTAGGCTTGCTTAAAACTTGAGATCCTTCAGCCTCACAAGTGCTGGAACAACAGGCATGTGCCTCCATACCTAGCTTACACTTTAATTCTTAAATGTCTTCAACGTTGCAAGGCACATTTTATCAACCTCCTTTTTCAGAAGTAACGTGGTTAAAGGTTCCCCAGCTAGACAATACATAGGCTCCCAGCTCAAGTTGTCACCTCATAGCCATTTTGCTACTCCCTCTCATCACACTGTATAAGGCTTTATGCTCGAGCAAAGGAAAGCTGAGTACAAACCCTGCTTGTCTGTGACTTGGTTATGCAACAACAATGAGCCACTTATTATCTCTCAGGTTCAGTTTAGTCTTCTGTCAGAGAGAGGAGACAGGCAGGATAAGAAGGCGAAAGCCAGGTCTGAACTTTTGGCTTTCCGTAGGCAAATGACATTGTTTCCTCAAAAAAAAAAAAAAAAAATGCCAGAAGCACAAAAAAGGAGGCTAGGGAACTGTTACAGGAAATAGACAGGTCTGGAGGTTATAGGGGCAGATTCTGGAGCTGCTAGTTATTTAAACCAAACAATGAGAAAAATTAGAAAAAAACATGAAGTTTGAACACAAACTAGGTATTTGATGATATCAAGCGATTGATGGCAACGTAGAAAATGTTATGGGAAAGGTACCACTTGCTAATGGTACATACTGAATGGCAAAGTGTGGAGGTGATTTATCTTTGTTTGAAAATACTGTTGTAGCCAGAGGAAGTGGCACGCACATATTGCTAACACTGGGGAGGCAGAGGCAAGAGTATTGTGATTTTCAAAGCAGCCTAGGATGCACAATGAGTTCCAGGCCACTGTGGGCTATGTCGTAAGTCTTGTCTAAAATAGTTAATTAAAAACTGCAAAACTCTAGCAAAACTACAAAACTTTCTCGCGCAGAGCCACGAGAAGTGGGTGACATGATAATGGCAGTTAAGTTGACTAGTGGGCTCATGGGAGCTCATTAAATGCAGTTCCCTCTTTTATTGTATATTTTTAATTTCCCTCAATTAAAAGGAAGAGAGCAAGAGAGAGTGTTGATCATTTCACAGGTGCATATCTAGCCCCACACTTAGAAAATTATATGCATTCAGCATACACAGTGTTTATATGTTGATCTCATCACCTTAACGTGGTTTATTTTGAAAAACAGATGAGAGAAGAAATCAGAGGAGACAAATGTCACCAAGTTCACGCTCATGTGCAGTTTAAAAACCACAGTGTATCAAGAGCAAGATACATTTAAAATGCTTTTTTAATAAAAGGTTTCAGATATTAAAGAACAATCGGAGCTCTAAAAGTTTACCCCGAGCCATCCATGCACCCTGCTCTCGAGAACTCTCAGTTACTGCCTGGGTTGTCTTTGCTGCATTGCCTTGTATGGACTCTTGTGAAGAAGCCCAGCACCCAGAAAGCTGAGAGGTTATTTAGTTTAACTCTACTGATTTTTCTAGGAAAATAACCATCATCTCTTTAAAAGGTATTAAGATGTTCTTTTTCAATGAATAATACAAATTTTCATTTTGTTTTTTACTCATTTAAATTTGAAATATAGAAACAATATTGCAGAAACCGTGGTGAGGTAATATGCTTTTAACACCCTAAGAGAACAAATTATCTTTATTTATGATAAGTTTTTGATTGAATATTTTATATGTGCGTATGAGTTTTGAACAAATCTACCCCCATCTCCTACTGAGTCCACTTAGTTCTGCCTGAATGTATATAAGTGTAGGGCCATCTACTGGAGCATGGACAGCCTCTACAAGACCACAGGTCTGAAGGAACTGACCCTCCTTCCCCAGCTGCCGCCAATTGCCAATAGTTCCTCAGCTAGGGTGGGACTTCATGACCTCCTCCCTTATGCTGGAATCTTTGGCTGGCTTGATTTTGTGAAGATTTTGTACATGCAGTCACGGCCCTCATGAATTTATATGCGTAACATCCCTGTCATGTCTGACAAATACTCTTTTGATGAAGATGTCTACCACTCTTAGATCTTACAGTCTTTCTGCTCCCTCTTCAATGAAGATTCCTGAACCGTGAAAGGAGAGAGAGGGGCTATATAGATGTCAGATTTAGAGCAGACGATTAGTCTCTGCCTATTGATTAACTGTAGGTATTTGTATTAATTGGCATGTACTGCAAAATGAAGCTTCTCTGAGTGAGGTTGAGAGGTGCAGTGATGTATGGGAATAAATATAAGAACTTAAGTTTAAGTCTATGCCCATTTAGCAGACTAATAGTATTAGGTTCTACTCTAGGGCCAATGACCTAGCAAACCATGAGGCTTGGGCCCAGTTGATGGTATCAGGTATAAGTTCTATCTTGTACATTGGACTTTAAATTAAATTAGGAAGTAGCTGATTATGCCCACAATAGTCATTTCACTATTGAACCAGTTGCCGTATTCATGGCTGGGTAAAACTATTGATTACTTTTCTACCAAGGCAGCATGCACAGAATCTTTTACCACTACAAAAGCTAGCTGATATGGATGAAGCTTCCAAATCAATACCAACTTCGAGGTAATCTATCCGCAGAAAGACGAAAGCCACACGTTCTCTTTGATACATGGATGCTAGCTTTAAATCTTTAGATATGTGTGTTTAAATTGGAGTATTCACAGAAGCCAGAAAATAAGGAGCCATGGAGGCATTTCGAGGGAAGGAGTATATAATGTGAATGTAATGGAGGATGCAAGGTAGGAGTAAATAAGTGTGGAGGGAAAACTAACACTAAATACCTTCTTTAAAAAGCCATATGGAAGCCTACTGTTGTAGAGGCTTTCTGACACACATAAAAGGAGTCTAAATGGCGTTATCCTATTACCAGGGACCATGCCTCTCCCAGACACCATAAGCTATCAGTACCAGGTATGGGTTATCTTTCTGGAGTTGTTGGTCATTAGGATCTTACAGACCCCTCCAAAAACTATAGGCTCTTGCCATTGTACTTGGTAATCCTCAAGAACTGGATGATAAGACTCCATTGCTGAAGAGACTGCATACTCGAGTCATGGAGCAAATTATCTTATATCTGATTCTAGCCATAATAGAAACAATTACAAGAATTGAAATAAGTAATTAAAATAATTTGATCTTAAAGAGACTTAATATTCACACTCGGATTCCATATATACATTTTTGTCTTTCCCATGTGACTTCCAAATTTAGGAAACAATAAAACAAGCTTGGTCATTTTTTATAACTTGAAAATGTCGTGAACTATTAAATATTTTAACTCAAAGTAGCAAGTTGTCTTTTTCCATATGCCACTGATAATATGAAGAAAGATGATCACAAGTACTTGAGAGTTGTTTTTATTGCTTGTAGGGTTTTGTCAAGATTTATGGCTATCTTGTCAAGTAATAAAGATCACAATGACTTAATGTGAACTTGAGACAATGATGCTCAGTCTGTTTATTTCTGGACCACTCTGATTGCTCCAAGATCTACTCTCTTAACTCCACATTAACTATGACTGCCAAGTCGACTAGTCAAAACATTTCACAGTGGAGCACTAGTGGATTCAAGAACATGAGTCGAAGCAAATAAAGATGCCATAGTAACCTGAAGAGTCTCCGGAAATGGTGTACTATTAAAGGGGAAAAGAATATTCCCAAATAAAGCTGCATGTAAGTAGACTGGCATCTCATGCTCACAATGTCTAGTAATGTGAAATGAACTTATAATTTCTTATTCTCTAATCCTTATCATAATCAGAGTGATTTAAAAACTCTTAATGCTGAGATGCCTTTTTATAAACATAGAACAATAGGTTTTTAAATTAATGGGTGTAAAGTATAAGATTATTTTATGAGACTACACCTAAGATCATTATTATATAGATATGGTTAGGGTGATTAAGGGTATGTCATAAGTTTTATGAGAAACAATAGGCAAATCATAACTAATAGATCCATGTAATTTCAGATTTGGCTGTAACAAAAATGTCATCCCACATCTTAAAACTGGGAAACACACCCTTCGTTCTGTCTATTTATTTTTAAATCAGCTTTTTACTCATTGTGAGTCAACCTCCAATCTGCAAATTGGTTACAAAAATTTTAATCATTTCATATCTGTGACAAACTCCTTAACTCCTAAACTTTTGGAATTGTCTCTGAAGAAATTTGAAAATGTCAAAATAATATAAGACACATAAGGAATTATTAAACTTTCAAAATTGCTCTAAGAGAGTGGCTTCATGGAACTCTACTACACTGCTAATCACGTCTTCTTAAGATTCATGTCTACCTTCCAGCAGCATATCACTAAATGCTACTGTGTATTGCCAGATAAATGTCCCTTAGCACTTAGGAGGCACATTCCTGCACCCTGAAGTAACTAGAACATCTTTCAACATCTGTCCAAGTGACAGGTGAGGGTGTGGTACACAGCAGAGACCAGGACCGCTGATCTCTGTTCTTATTGAAAACAAAGGTGAGTGATGTAGCACTGTGGTTAGTTCTGTGCATCTTTTCATAGTTTGGTCTCAATCACATGGAGGAAAATGAAAAATGGGAATAGATATCTTATCAATTTGATGAAACAGATATTTTTGTCCATATTTTCAATCCAAAGGATTCTAGCATGGATCAGCGTGTTTTAAAAACATAAACAAAGAAGTTTAAGCATGATTAACACTGTTACTGAGAGTCCAGACCCTATGGGAATAAAGAAAACAGGACAAAGTAAAGAGGGAGGAGAGAATGAACAAAGATTTTCAGGCAGAAATAGCTTACAACTCTCGCACTGCCATTCATTTCATAGTTGGTTAGTTTTGTGTTTGAGAACCCGATTCAATTTTGTTCTCCTCCGCTGTGCTATATATTAATATATTTATATTAAGTTAAATACATAGACTTCCCATCATGCCAGCAGAAAGTGAGCTGAAGAACAAAGTTATCCTTAAGTTCATGAACACATGAGGGAATAGCTAACACGTGAATAATCCATTAGTTTAAAGGTTAGTCTTTAAAAGGGGAATCATGCATATTCATTGTGACCCATATGTAGGGTGACTATTCCTGCTCTTGTGTTTGCTGTTATCTCAGTTTGTACCCATCCCTGCATAATCACTGGGTGTTCTTCTTCACGCTTGGGATGTTGTGGTTTGCACGTTGAAGAACACTAAGCATTACTATAGTCTGAAATTATAGTAATGGAGACTTTTATTCAAAGTTAGGAAGATATGATAACATTGTCTAAGGATGGAAGACACCCCTGTCAGAGCTGGTAGAAACATGGTTGTCTTAAACTACACACCGGGAAAGTGAAGAGTTAAGAGTTTTAAAGAGAGACCAGACCCTTGGATAATGCTTACAGCTGAATATCCACTAAGTTTAATTATATAAAAGTGTCAATATCTGTCAGTTTAGATTAAAAAAACATGTCATTCTTATACGGTTCAACCTACTACAGTAACTGCCAACATTCTGAATCTAATATACATATCAAACACACACACACACTCTATATATATATATATATATATATATATATATATATATATATATATATATTTTAAAGACCACATACTATATGCAATAAGTAGCATACGATTCTTTAATTTTAACATCAAAAGTCTTTATAAAGAAGAACAAAAATTAAAATGTTACTTCTTATGACTTAGTATAATTCCGAAGCACATGTATCAGAGGGACAATAATGAAAGCCAAGGGAAAATTGTGCACATTTCAGTGTCAGGCCGTCCTGAAATGTCAGAGCTCCATATGAGCACTTCTCGTAAGGGGTAAGATTCCTAAAAGAAATTTCAGAGTTATGTATGACCACTTCCTGTAAGGGTCAAGATTTCTAAAACAGAACTCAGAGTAAGTTTTTGCTTAAAAAAGGGACAACAAAGTGTTCTAATACAGTTTGGCAGTACGGGAAAAGCCATGTTAGATTAAACCATGACTGATAACATTTAGGATTAAGAAAGGACTTGTGTCATTTATTTGTAAGATTGCATCATAACAATGCTTTTTCAAACAGATAGAAGCTAAGCCTGAGCCCTTGTCACATGGGAAATTCTGCTGTGGCAATGGTAACCTCCAGGCATTTAAAAGATTCAAAATCCTCAAATAAAGTATTTGAATTATATCTTTCATTGGGTTGAACAAAAACATAAACTAAGAACTAAAAAGGGAAAGATAAGATGTTACCATTTCTGGAATAGGGTATAAGAGGCCTTGAAGGACCACACTGCCTGAACCTGTATTAGCCATACTCATATGTACTGCTTGCCTTTCTCTACCACATCAACACTCACAACTGAAGTTAGGTTGTGAGCACTAGAGTGGTGTTAAAGGAGGCTCCAGGAAGGAAGCTACTTTGAGCCAATCAGTTCTTGCTTTATTGATTAAATTTAAAGGCAGGGCCTGGCTAAAGGCTTTCACCTCTGATGAGAGCCTTGCCTTTCTCTGCAATGTAATCAGACTCTCAATTGGACCATGACACATTACATGCATTGTGACTGACTGGATGCTACCCTTGTCAGTCTGGAGCTGCCACGTTTAGCATGACTGTGCCTTTCTATGTTCATGATTTTCATATATTCTACAAGAAAACTCTGTGACAAAGATCTTTATGTGGTAATAATAAATGGCTCTGAAAGCCACTGACATGTAAGACTGTCTATTTAGCACTCAGCATCTAGATTTGATTAAGAATTCCACAAACATTTTGCTCATTTTAAAATACGAAATGCAACATTGTTGGGAGTTGCGAAGAAAATTGTTACCAGAATTGTAGGTAATAGATGAGTCCACTGTTCCAAAACATTTAACACGGGCAGGTAATCCTGATGAAAATATTATTGATAGAAATTTGGTGAAAAACATGTTTCAAGCCTAAAGTGAATTAAAGTAAAAATGTCTTCACTGATGAAAAATTATACTTTAAGTAAATCTTTGTCCAAAGTCATATTATTTTATTCATTTATTAGACTACATCCATGATTCATCTTTATAGCAGATCTGATTTAAAGGCCAGATAGAGTGCTAACAATCAGGACAGACGTAACTTTTAGTGCCTGTAATTAAAACTTCTTTACAATCCGTAATGAAGACAGAAGAAAAGCATTGGTCACAATTCAGTGCCACTCTTTTTAAGGGGTCTGCTCTGGAGACTCAGAGGATAGACATCTGAAGGCACCCGGAGAGTTGTCAGGAAATGTGACATGTACACATTAGATTTTCAATGGCTTCTATGCCAGAATTGAAGGATAGAACTAGTTCCTGAGGGTGAAGGGAGGGCTTGTTTGATTCCAAGGAGTCTGCCTTGCAAATGGAAAGGTAACTCAGGGAGACAGGGTAGGAGAAAAGCAGGTGGAAAGCCCCAGAAAAACTGTCCAGTAGAGCAGCCATGATAGCAGTCTAAAAGTTCTGTCATGTAAGAAGAACGTGAACTCTTAAGTTAGGGAGCTATTGAAGATTAGATAGCACGGCCCAGTTCCAAAATAGCCCAGGCCCTTGCATTCTTTACCTCGCTCCTGTCATACACAAGATCCTGGTGAATATCACACACATCTGTAAAATTACTTTTAGCTTACACTTCGATTCTGGAAAGTATGTGTTTTTTTCCCCATTAAGTTTGTTACATCAGAAAGGGTTTTAAAACGCTTAGATCCTGTTAGAAGTCTGACAAAAATCACACATGCTTGTGATATGAAACTAGTACATTTCATTAATACTGCTAAAATTAACATCCTTGTTGCTTCCCACTAAGACGCAGAGTCAATTATTTACTGGTACAAAATCATGTCATTCACTGGATAGATCAGTTGTTTTCAAAGTCATGTATCTGGCTTACTTTTAGAAACGATGGATACCTTCTCTCTCTCCCATCTAACTCATGAGCTGTCTCGTGTCATCACTGTATGAGTATGCTTATAAAATCCTGTATCTAGTGTGTTCTAGAATGCCTTTCACAGTTAGATTATCCCTAAATATATAGAGCTCACTGTGCACGTGGATTATTTGCATGTGACATTCCTTCTGTAGGGACAGTACTTTCTCAGCTATTAATATTATTCCTTTTTACCTTCCTTATGTCTAAGTTCAAATTTTTCTCTGATGTCCTACTTACCGTTGTCACGGTCTTTCTCCTTGGTGATTTTCCAGTATCCCCTGATGCTTTCCAATGAGTCATCCATTTACGCAGTTTTCTTTCTGCTCTGTTGTAGTAGAACACAATATCTTTGAAGTATGAATCTTTACGTTGTTTAGCTCTCTCTGGTTTGAATAGAGATAGAACATGCTGCATGCCTGTTATTAAAGTGTTGACCATCACATTCTCTATGGACATATTTGAAAATAAAAGGAGGATGAACATAAGTTGAAGATTTAAAGGAAAATAGATATCTCGTACCAGTTTTCCTGGGACTTCTTCAGTTTTAGCCCCCCAAATCCTTTGGTAATCTCTTTGATCCTGTGTGCACTGGGACAGTGTATCAGCCTTCTGATTAACCATCAGTATTTGAAATTGCTGTCCCCCATGTTTTGTTTTAGCATGAAGTAGCTGTATTCAATTCTTCTATCCCCCATCCCCCCAAGCCATTGCTGACAGCGCTATGATTCTCAATGATTCTTACTATGATTATGAAATTTCATTCTATCTAAACACCTGGCTGGAAGTCTCTCTGCTTTAACTAAGTCCTTAAATTATGTAATTTCTTTGATTTCACGCAATGAATACACATTTTCCTCACTAACATGTCTCACATTAGCTTGAAGGAAATACTAGACTACTGACAAGGACTCCAGTCTCAATTCTGAAATGAATCTGCTCACATTGTCTTATTGCTCTTCATAAAATGAGAAAACATGAAGCTGTTGCCTAATGTTCTAGGTTCCCTCTGTGGGTTTCTTTTCACCCACCCTTGAATCATTTCCTGCTTCTGGGTCAATGGCTTATCCTCTGATTTCTCCTCAGCCAGAGTCTGTGTAGCACCTGGAAAAGCAGGAGGCCACTGAGTCACTAGAGACTGGGAATCTGTCTCCTCACCTTTCTCTGTGAGTTCCTCAGCAGTCCTTTCCCATGTAAGATTTCCATGTTGTGAAAAGCATGTTCTTTTTTGTATTTCCTACCAAAGTAACTATGTTCCTTAAGATCCAAAGCCAGCTAACAAAAACCCCCGATATCAGACACGAGATGCTCTTTTTTGAGTTATTATCCAGAGTCGTCTAATGGTGTCCCAAAACATACAGCCTATTGCTGTTGCCTTTGGTTACCCCCAGAGGTGAAAGGGAAGCCTCTATTGCTGAAGACACCATGCACTTCACACACAGTGCCCAGAGACCCATGATCTGGAACTAACCTGAATGGCCCCTTTCTGGGAACTATCTTTCATGGTAACAAAAGGCACAAGGCAAGCATCCAAAGGCAGGAAGTCAAACAACATTCCTATCTTGCCATGACACCTATGATCCAAATCAACAACAAGTAAGAGGACAATAGTGGCACCTGTATCTTGGCAGTAACCAAGAGCTTTCTAATCAGACTTATGACCCATTTAACAAAGGGAAAAATGTCTGGTACTGGAACCTAGTTAACTACTCAGCGCTAGTGAAGTTGTGTCTATTGGAGGAAAATCTACAACTACTAACTTACTAAACCAGTATAATTCCTCATAACAACCTATAAACATCTGTCCTTTTACTTACAGAGAAGTGTAGTCTTCACACTTCACCTTTATTATTTTATAGGAATCCAGCTGAGCAGGGATATATGCAGTAGTAAAGTGTTTGCCTGACATGCTTCAAAGCTGGGTTTGATTACTCATACCACAAACAAAATAAAGGAATCCAAAGCCATTTTAAGGAATTTGAAACCTAATTCGCATTGAAATACTTTACTAACACTTCTTCATAATACATAAATGCATCGACTAAAAAAGAGATATAAGTTTGAGGCTGAGTTGTGTGTTTGTGTGTGCATATATATCAAAGGAACCCAATAGTTTGTTTTTTCATTCTAAAATATTCATGTTTATAATATTCTTTCATGAATTTTAGAAAAATCTTAGAAGGCAACTGGTTTTACTTAAATATATCTCTGATATTTGGATAAAATGTGCTTCTAGGCGAAAATGTTAGTAAACGCAAAATGCATTGTTCGGAACTAAATACTATGCGTTTAAATGATACTTTTATATCTATAAATCACTGTGTGTGTGTGTGTGTGTATTTATCCACAGCATGACAATCAGTAAGAGCGCAGGTGTTCCAATCAGATTGGATTCCGATTTTGACTCCGCCACTAATTAAAAGAATCAGATCCTACATTCAGGCAGGTGTATAATGTTGATTACAACATCTGCTTAATTTATCCAGCTCCTTTTCAAATTATTATAGAACCAAATGACGTGATATTTATAATGCACCATGGAGAATGCCAGGCAAATCAGAAAGTCATTATTACTTTTGTTGTAAATGGAGGGTAAGTGGTAGTCCAATTGACAGACTCAACTTGAAGATACAAGGCATGTTTATTGGGTCAGAATCCTTCTTTCACAATCACAGCAATATTTTGGAGCTTGCCAGGGGATTCCCTTGTAAATCAGATGAGCTCAGTGTTACAAGATGGCTTTCTTCAGCTCTGGGCACGGTTGCCTTCATTGACCATTCCAAACATAGAAAAAATTAAAACAAATCACTAACATTAAAACAGAAGTGGCTACGATTATGTGTGTATTTGTGTACTTATATTCTGATTGCATCTGTTGTTTTCATATTTTAAATAAAAATAAATACAATTTTCACAGTTACCCAAATATGTTGCAGATGTTGAACCCCACATCATTTTTGCTTCTAGTTATATCAATGGAAGCCTGTGGGAGAAACATTTCACTGTGGGTAGAAACTGAGCAAAAGCAGGGCATTGTTCTACCCCTGTGTTTGGTGTTGCAGCTGAGAGTGTTCTGATGAGGTCTTGAAGCCCTTCCCACAGGGCCTCAAAAAATTTTTTATGGTTGGTTTCCAAACTCAGTTAGCTAAAACTGGGACATCTGCCAAGCCTTATTGTCCTTCTCTTTGAGGGAAGGAAGGGATGATCCAAATTTTTAAGATTAAGATAAAATAACTCAGTATTTCAAACGACAAAACCCAATAAATCTACTTCAGGTATACAAGATCAGTGCCTTAGGAAATGTAGTAATGTCTCTCTCCAGAAGTTTCTATGCTGTCTTCCCAGCCAGTGTCCAAGCCCAGCTCTGGACTTGGTGTAATCAGAAAAGCAAAGCTCTACTAAGCATGCAATCCAGCACTACTCAGAGAAAAAGACAGTATGGTCTCATGAGGGCAGAGACACTGGCAGACAATCACATATCTACATGAGTTGCTAAAAGAGTGAATGTGGATGCAAATTTGAAAAAAGAAAAGGAGTCCAGGCTTGTGCATTTAGGGACTTTGCATGAAAATCTGAAATAGAGACAGACAGACAGACCCATAGAGAAAGAAACACACACACACACACACACACACACACACACACACACACTGAGAGAGAGAGGAGAGAAAGGGAGGATCCTGTTTCATGGAATCTAGTTCTATTTTGAGGATTCCATAGAACTGAAGAGCCTGGACTACACAGAGTCCTGAAACCACTGGACTGTCTTCAGATAGCAAAGCTAAACAAACATTCTATCACTTGACAGACTTAGGATAAGCCTGCGTGTCTTTGCTGGGCTATGTTTGGTGTGATGTGACTGAGTTTCCTCAGGCAGGAAGGTCTATAAATATAGGAGATAGAAGCTCGTGAGAAAAGGCTGTCAGAGACATTTTTGTTACTGTTCTTGAGTCTAAGAGCTTTATTCTTAATAGTATAAAGCGGGCCTGTGGCAAACAATCCTATGCAGTCATGACTGCTCAGCTACACTGACATGGTTGTAAAAAGTCAACTACTTCACTCAGTATCCTTTCTGATACAGAGAAAGGACATTTCAAACTGACTGAGCTGTATGTATTACTGTAGAGGTAAATTCAGGCATCTGAATCTTTAGGTCTATTTCAAACAGAGGAAGTTATTTATATTAATCATTGATATACAGAATGAAAGCTTGTGAATATGTCATCTTTAAAGCAGTTTTAGATGATAAAGTTACTCAAAATCATTCAAGTGCAGAACAAAATGGTTTATTGCCATTATTTATTACAAGTTTTAACATGTTTTTTTGTTGGCCTTAAAAATCAGTTTAAGGAATGAATACACTCGGAAAGAGTGTGCCTAAATCTTTCTTCAAATGGACTGTGCTTATTACCAGCTTCAAAGTAAGGAAACAGAACTGTTTATGTTCTGGTAATTTAGATTTCTTAAGCTTCGGGAAGAAACTGTACCTACTTTTCTGAAGGTCTAGTTATGCATATCCAGACCATGGTAGTTAACTTGTTTGAGGAACACGAAGCACAGACGCATGCCAGGAAGTGTAAAAGATACTGAAAGTAAAAAAAATAATGTGAAAGCGTCAGAGGAAAAAAGGAAGAGGAAGGAAGAAAGTGGTGGAAGAGGGGGAGAGAGGAGGAAGGATGGAGGAAGATGTTGAGGAAGGACAAGATCACAGGAAGAAGGGAGGGAGGAAGAGAGAAATCCACAGGGCAAGGCATCACAGCAAAATGGTTAAGGAAAAGAGTTCAGGAGGGAGACACCGTGGATGTCTTCTTATATAATTAGGAAATCATTTTGAGGGAGTAACTTCCTTTCCCTCAGTTCTCTCACCTTTAGCGTTAGGGTAACAACACATGCAAAACACTAAGAATAATTCTGTTTTTTTTTAAGATTTTTTTTTTTGAGATGGGGTTTCTCTGTTTTACCTCTGCCTCTCCTGGAACTCACTCTGTAGGCCAGGCTGGCCTTGAATTTACAGAGATCCGCTGCCTCTGCTTCCCAAGTGCTGGGATTAAAGGCGTGCGCCACTGCTGCCCAGCTAAGAATAATTCTCGACACTTTGTAACTTCTCAATAAATGTCAGTTATTATCTGCCCCCAAGAAGCAGCATAGTAGAAAAGTAACAAAATGCAGATAATACTATGGTACGGGACAGTAAGCATAATATAAACTCGGTCAAAGTGAAAGAGGAGGCTCAGACAATACCGCGAGAAAATACCGCAGCGATTAGGAAAAAGAGGCAGCAGAATAGTGCAGAAGGGAGAGCTTAATTCTGAGTCCAGGGATTAGAGGGAACTTCAAAAAAGGAAGCTATCTAGAAATGCATTCATTTTTTATATAATATTCAAGTGGGAAGGCAGCAGAAGAGGATTCTGGACAGGAAAACGCAGGCAGATTTAAGGAAGTCTGGACAGGGAGGTGAGGGAGACCGAGAATGTGAGATGTGGAAAGTATAGTAAGGAAGGTTACAATCAGGTGACCCATGGCTTCCCATGGGCACTAACAGAGGAACACCAGTCAGCCATTAAAGGATTTACAGGGAGAGCGAAGGTGTGTCAGAACAGTAGAGAGCAGAGTTCCACAGCACTCATCACAAGGAACGGGGTTCCACTGCTACCCACCCCTTCTCCTTTAGTCTAGTCTAGAGCCCAGGCAAGGGCGCTTCACATGCTGCCTTGGAAAGATTGCTTGGAAAACTTAGCTCATATATTGTATGAGGTGATGCTAATAACACATCCACCTGGGACGAATGTGTTAATATAGGACAGTCTTTGAAGTGCATAACTAAGATATTTAAATTAAAACCAAGCTAGGAACCTGATATCATTCAGATGATAACAAAACTGGTTAACAAAGCTGATTTTTATACAGATCCCATTAAAAAGAACTTAGAAACTCAGATGTAGAATGTTTTACTACTAGGCATTACTTATTGTATAGACTTTGAGTAAGACATTACTGAGAATTCTGTGGAGTGGTACCCTTTGTCATCTAAGTATTGTGCACATTATCTCTTTAAATGCCTATTAAATGCTATTAAAGTGCAACAGACCATAGAGATATATATTAGAGGTTTCTTCAGACATTCTTTATGAGAAAGTATAAGTTCCTGGATGCTTAATAAGAGTTCAAATGTATTTTTCTGTTTTAATATGGTTATCTGTTTATAGATTTTTAAAATCAAATTCAAGCCCTATTCCCTCCTCTCTAATTGCTTCCACATAATCTCCATTACTTTCCCAATCAACTTCATGTGCTCTTCTCATTTAGGGCTGTCTATTTATGCATTGTTATAGGCCCATCTACTAGAACACGGGTGTCCAGGTAGGGTCACATCCATGAAGCAACAGCAGCAACAACATTCCATCCTCCAGAAGCTGTATCAACAGCTCCTCTGCTAAGGACTTCATAAACCCCTCCCCAGTCCATCCTGGAATTCTGACTGGCTTGATCATGTGCAGGTCTTGTGCATAAAGCCACCGCTGCTGTGAATTCACCTCATGTATGTGAATACTGCTTTGATGCAGAAATACACTACCTCTGCTTCTTACGTCTTTCTGCACCTAACCCTATGGTGATCACAAGGAGTTACTGTAGTCCAGGGCAGCCTACTTCTCACTGTGCAGTACAGGTTTGCCCTGAACTTGTGATTCTCCTGTGTTGGTCTGAGTGCTGAGATCCTAGGTGTGTGCTACTGCCCCAATTTATTTTTCTTTTCTTGTTTAGATTTAAATTATCTTTAATTAAGAAAACACCCAGAGGTATCTCATACAAATATCCAAGGTTCTCATAAGTATTTTAATAGGATATTATTCATGTTAATTATTTCTGTTAGGATTTATAAGAAGTAGTGATATTTTTACGTAGGTCACAATGATTCCCAAGAAATACTTTTAAAAAATCACAAACTTGTAAGGAACAAATATGGTCTAGGATTATAGGGGCTTCTGTAAGATTTATTTTATTTTTATTTCTGTGTGTGTGTGAGCATGTGCATTAAGGTGCCTGTGGATATCAGAAAAGGGTGACAGATTCCCTGCACCTGGAGATGGAGGTAGTTGCGAACTTCCAGATGTGGGTGCCAGAACCAAACTGCAGTTCTCTGCAAGAGCACCAAGCACTCTTAACTCTTAAGCTATCTCTCACACCCTTAAGATTCCTGTTTCCGTTTGGAAATGGTATTCAAAGTGATATTAGTTGCTAATGTTTAAATGTTATCAAAATCTCTTCATTTATAGCTTCTTTGTGTTCTAAAACTTCATTTATTTCCTTTGTCCATCATAAATCTTGACGGCTCGTGGTTCATGATTATCAGGACTCTTCTCGACCGGTTGTCACAATTGATTTCCCTTCAGGATATTCCCTTTAACTATGATGGTAGTCTTAGTTTTCAATCTGTTATAAAACCATCCCTCAAAGTTATAAATATTTAGCCTCACCTTTGATTGGTGGTAGCCTAGAAATGGTTTCAACCAAAGCTTGTGTTGAAATGCAACCATTAGAGAGTAATAATGTAATACTACTGTGAACAACCTGGGCTTGCTGTCCTTCTACCATGACAGGGGCATTATACACACCACAGTCTGAGAATGAATTCTTGGTTTTCAGGGATTATCTGTTGTAGTTGTGGATGTCTGCAAGTTGTCTCATGCTGACAGTGTATGCTGTACCAAATCACTTGACCTGCATTTTATCTGGGAATTTGCAGGATTAGGAAAGGATATTTTATGTTATAGAGACAAATAACCCTCAAACCTCAGAAAACTGGATTTATTCTGTGTTCTCACTATGTGTCAGCTGTCAGTCAAAGATCAGCAGGGATTTCCACCATGCATCATCATTACTCAGGGATCCTGGCTTATTGAGGGCCCTGTATCTGAGTTGTCACACACACTAAGACATTAAAATAGGAAGAAGCAAAATCTTCAGGGTTCCACTGGCAATTAAATGTTCACAGAGGCTGAAGGGAAACACATCAGTTTCCCTCATGTTTCACCGAGTAAAGACAGTCTGTATGTCAGTACTTCAGTATGACTGAACATACCTCAAAGGGGAAGGGTGGCCAATGTGAGTGGAATGTCAAAAACTGAAAATATTACTAATAATGACCAAAAAAGACATATGTTTTCTAAGTACTTGGGAAGTTTTCTTTTCCTCCTGTACGTTTATTGTGCTCACTTCAAATAATATGAACTATTATTTTTATGTTTTGTTTGCGTGCTTTTTGAGACAGGACTTTTTTCTGTGTAGTACTGGGTGTCCTAGAACTCACTCTGTAGACCAGGCTAATCTCAAGTTCACAGAGCTCTATCTGCCTCTGCCACCTGAGTGCTGGGATTAAAGGTGTGTACTACAGTGCCAGTCTGTGTGACCTCTTTGTTTTAATGGCATAGCTTTCATTAAACATGTATACTCACAATTATTAAGAATTTATGGATATAAATTGATTTCTTTTTAAAGATGTATACCATGCTTCATTATAGTATTGGGGTTTTTTTTGTTTGTTTATTTGAGAAAGAACTTAAAGTTGGGTGGGTAGGGAGACATTGTGGGGAAAGAATATGATCAAATATATTTAAATTTAAAAATTGTTTTAAGTAATAAAATAGATAATAAAGATGCATACCATGTAGAGATCAATTGATGTAATCATGGCCATCTAAGAATGTGTTCTAATGTGTAGCCTTCGACATACTGTTTCTTGAAGTCATTATACAACGATTTCAATTAAAATAAAATAAAATTCCTCTTAAGCAGAAAACTTAGGCACTCCAATTTCCAACCAAGCTGTTGAATTAGTGAATTAGTGCAGTGAGTGCCTCTTCCCATCTCACAGAAGTGAAGCGTGTCTATATGGGTGACGAATATGCGTTGACAGTGTATCTCCTGTTCTAATTAAGTGAAAGCGATTTTCATTATCCTTCTGTAATGCTATAGATATGTAGAAAGATTTATAAAACTGTATTTAATATAACCTAGGAGAATGTTATGTAATAATCTTGATACTCAGTTGTGCTCTTCAGAAAATCCTATAATAAAATACCAAGACGCACGAGCATGTTAAGCAAAGAAAGTTTTCTAAGAAGTTATTCAAGAGCTTTTGTTATTTTATAACGTCGGTTGAGAGAGGCAAAAGTTCTGGCATATATACCTGAGTGAAAAGCAGTCAGTAAATGTGCCTACATTTGAATTCCAGAAGGGTATTTATTTTCATAATTTGTATTTACACCAAGGAATTCCGAAATCAGCACCCGCAAGTAGACTCCTACCATCCACAAATGGTGGAAGTTTAAGTAATCAGTAACTGATTTAGTAAGCAGGGGTCTGGGGAGGTGGCTCGGTTGTAGAGTGCCTGCCACAGAAGAATGAGGGCTAGAGTTCAGATCTCTAGCACTCAGGTAAAAAGCCAAGCACAAGAGAGGGTGCCTATAATCCCGGCACTGGTGAGGCAGAGACTGGAAGATATCCATGGGCTTGCTGAGTGGCCAATCTAACTGAGCCAATGAGCTCCAGGGTCAGTGAGAGACTTTGTCTCAAAAAACCAAGGTGGAGTAGTGACTGAGGAAGATACTCGGTGTTGACCTCTGGCATACACACGCAATTTTAAGAATTACTGTGCTTTTCTACTACTGTAGCCATCAGCAGTCATCTTTCAGCATCCCTGTGTGGTTGCCAAGAGACACTTTGCCTATCCAGATGTTCCTATTTTAGCAAGACCTACTATGTAGGTATCACACTGAAACTCTTGGGCCCAACCCCATTGGAATGCAGCGTTCAGATATTCACACCTCATGCATGCAATACGAAGGTTAAGCTTCTGACTTCCGTTAATAGTTTTAAATTCCTTGCAGAATTGGCTAACGGTGTCCTTGACTGTATACAGAATGCATCCCCTGCTTAACTGAATGCAGCAGCTGTGTTTTGTTTACAAAATCTTATCTAAAATAAATACTTTCTGCCACATATCGTGTCGATTCCTGTAGCAGCTTCGTAGTCCAGCTGGTGACTGCGTAGGACACCCACACAATTAAAAAGAAAATTAACATTTTTCACACAAGCAAAATGCTACTTTACAGTAAATTGAATGTCTTTTTTTCCTTTGATATTTGTAGTTTTCTTTTCTTTACACTTACTTCTTTCTTTTCTCTCTTCTTCCTATTTTCTCTGAAAATTAAATGTAAAGTTAAATGTAAATGTAAAGTTACTTTGATATCTCATTTTAATCCTATCCTGGGACTTTATGAGTTTAGACTCATTGCTTGAAGAAGTACCTTAAAGTCTTATCTGTGTAGCAGAACAGAGACGATAGAGTCGTTTCACACTGAGGGGCCAGAGCCAACTGCTATGGCTGATCACAATGGCAAGTTACCAAGATACCGAGGCTGGCATCTAAAATGCCTCCGTGGAAATGACTCATATGTGACAGACGTGGGAAAGCACCCAACAGTGACATAGGACTTTCCTTTGATATCAGCCTGTCAGGACATTTTCATGTACTATTCAATGTTTATTCAGTTCTTATACCCTAGTGCTAAGTTTTTCCCAATTCAAGCTTAATAATCAAGTCTTAACAATATCTGACAATGGTAGCTAAGACCTGGAACTTTCTAAGTGACTGGTGCATTTGTATAAAATCAAACGACCCTTATTGTAAGCAGTGCTGATGCATGGGGATCCAAAGCTTAGCTGAATTCATAAGTATTAAAAGCATGGGAATTCTTGCTGGGCATGATGGGGCTCATTCCCATGATCCCGGCGTTTGGTCAGCTGTGGCAGGAGATTGCCATAAGTTTGAGGTCAGACTAGGTTAAGTTTTGAAATGACTGACAACAACAAACACAGAAAAACCGAAAAACCCAAACAAACATGAAAATCTTTCCACGAAAAGGTGACGATTCTGATGATATTAAGAAACCCAGGTTAACCCTGAAAGCAGTGAACTAGCAGAAGAATCATCTGTAGTCCTCATTTGCTGCTGGATGGTAGAGCTTAGTGAAGGGTACGCTATCTGGCCCCTGCTTTGGTCTCTTCCAGCTGTGCTCCATAGCACAGATTACATAAGGAGTACATGGAGACCACTATGAAGACCCTTTCAGAGTCTGCTCACCCCTCTTCTTGCTATGTCTTCTTGAGGGTGGCCTGCTAGATGGTGGGTGTTCCCATTGTTCATTTCCCTATGAGGTCTTCTTTCTCCCATGCTGTACTTTGCCTCAATGACACCATGTGACTTCAGAACATCTTCCTAGGCAGAGACAGTTTTGCTGACACACCTCCAAGCTGTGCAACAGTAGAGAGTATCCGTGGTTTAACTGTATCTACTTGGGGTCAGCCCTACAGGAAGCAGACCACGGTGATCTCTCTTGGCTAGCTACTCACTGCTTTTACATTGGATATCTGGCCTGCTGCATCTCTGACATGCAGACTTCAGTTCAGAAATACGTACTAAATATTTTCTCTCTTAGGATATGCTTGACTACCAAGACACCTGGAAATTTCCTGCCCTCGCTTATCTCTGCTGAACCACTGGACCTTGATCTCTGACAGACAGTCGCTGTTTTTCAGCTCGCCTTTCTGACAAAATTCCTGTTCTGTTCTCCTTCTGGTCAAGCCACGGGTTTCTTCTCCCCTATTATTATCATCCTATTCTCTCTGGTATATATATATATATATATATGTATATATATATATATATAATCTAAAAATAGTGCATTTTTAGTGTATTTGTCATTTGTAATAGGTGATCTTGTATTCACTTTAGTATTTATGTGTATTTGCAAACTCAAAGATGATCTAGAAGATTCTATATAGAGAACATTTATACATTATCTTTTACAACAGCTTCCTGTTGATGGCCTTTGTGCACCCAGAGTGTAGTCACTGGGTTAAAGCGGCCAGTGACTTAAAACAATGCTGTTGTCATTTTAACATTAGTCTGAAATTCATCCTTAAATTCCTAACTGTCTGCCCTGGCTAGTAGCCACTGCTACCTTTTAGGAAGTGGGGAAGACAGCCCATTGTATCCTTGGAGGAACACGTGTAGGAGGAAAGGGATGCCCACATTCTCTGAGAGTTTTCAACAATAGCAGAAGTGTAGGCACTGGGAGTGTCAGGTTTGAGTGTCATAGTAACCATCTTGGTCATGGAATTACAGCAATTCATCTCATTTTAAAGACTTGCTGAGGTCCAGCCTCAGCAGGGAGTTCAGCAACCCATGAGGGAGAGGCAGAGTTGGTGAAATAATAAGAATGAAATCACACCTCTTCTGGATGGGACAAACTTCTCTCTATTCCTTCTGCTCCCTTTTATGTCTCGATGCTCTGTCTTTTCTATTCTCTTGCTCCTGTCTGTTTTCTTTTTATTTCTCTTATTTAAACTTATTCTCTATTGTATTTTTCCATAAAATCCCACACCTACAGTCAAAGTTGTCCTCTGATCCAGCCATGGCACACATATACACATGCATTCCTACACACAAATGCATGTGTACACACATTGTACATGCTAATACAGAACATATAACTAAAACAGCAAACTTGACTTAAGAGATAAAATTCATACTCATTATTGTGATTGTTAATTTTCCTTCATTTAAATATAATCATACAGGAAATAAAATTGCCAATAATAAAATAATGAGATTTTGGCGTTTTCTCTTTGCACCGTTTCTTGTGAATTATGCATCAGGCCTTCATGCAAACATTTCTGTGAACAATCACTTCACTTCTACTCATTCTTAAATAAAAACACAATACCTAGTAAAGTTGAACATAAGCATTTTCTATAGGTCATCGACAATAATTTTCTATAAGTCACATCTTTGGAGTCATTTATTAGAAAAGAAAACATATTACCATCTAAAGACATAGATAAGGCTGTTCGGTGGAACACAACTTCCCATAATTCTTAGAATTATTCAAGTGCCCAGTAAATCATGGGAACAAATTCCATCTTCCAGTAACTGAAAAGCCACCTCACAATGATAATAATAAGGGACAGGACCCAAACAATCAAGGGTACATGCAGTATCATTTCACTTGTATAGTCTAAAAAACCAGACCGAGCTGATTTAGTGAATTAGTTTCTATGGCGTATGAAGTAAGAATGATGGTTACCACTGTACGAAGGCATGGAATAGTGCATCCAGAGGCCCAAATGAAAAATGAAGGAGTCCTGACAATGTTATGTTTCTTCATCTTAGATCTGGTGACAATAATTTGTCCATTAAAAAAAAATCACAAAGTTGTAACTTAAGCTGTGTGAGCTTTCATTATTTACACTACGATTGAGTTGCAAAGTTGAAAACAGTTCAGTGTTGGGAAGAAAAGTCTTGATTTTTCTCTTCAATGTTGTTGTAAAGCAAAATCGGATTCTCTTAATGTTAACCTCACTGGAACCTATAGTGAACGAGAAAAAAACTTCAATCTGCACACACACACACACACACACACACACACACACATGCATGCTCACACAAATATACATACACATTAATAATAAATTAAAAGATCTTTATTTCACTCAGGGATTTGGAGTTGGATAATCCAGGCTTGAGAAAGCCTACAGTGTGGTCTCTGGTGAGGGTAAATGGCAGTGTAGTGGGAGGCATGGAAGAGTAAGAAACTGTATCATAAGACAGGAAACCAAAGAGTAGGAGGAATAGACTCGAGAGATCACTGCCAGCAACAAGAATGTGCTTCCAAGGACAGGGCTCCAGTGACCTAAGGGCATCCCACTCAGCCCACTTCTAAATGGTTCCATTGCCTCCGAATCCAGGCACCGGGCACTATGTTGTCAGACTTGAGCTCAAACCACAGTGGGATGTTATTTTGATAGTCTCAAGGTAGTGACTGGCAGTGACTTCAAAGCAGGGGTATTGCAGGAGATATGCTGTGGAATTTAGGTCAGAAATTCAAACCATACTTGGCAAAGTTAAAGAAATGTGGTTTTTTTTTTTATTTAAATATGTATTCGCAGGAAATAAAGTCCTATGAATTTGTTGTCATTTTCCTGGCTGTCAGTATTGAATTTTCAGCATTTAATTTGGATAGCATTCAACTGTCCTTAATTTTCTCCTAGAAGCAGTGAAAATGTGAACTTTGATAAACTGTAGTGCCGCCAGTGAAATTTCTTACAAATTTAATGATGAGAGATTATTTTAGCTAACTGGCTTTTCCTGAATTCCCATCACTTGTTAGATATTGTGAAAGAAAAGATGAAGAATAAACATCCATGTTAGTGTTTTCCTAACTTGCCGTTATGTATCCCGACTACATTAGCCACTTCCTATTTGACTTCTCTGCTATAATCCTTTTAGACTAGTTCAATTTCTTTTTTATCACCAGAGTTAATTCTTCAAAAATGAATGTGATACTATTAACTCTACAATTTAAAGCTTTAACTGCTTCCTTATGACTTAGGAACATGATCCAGTTTACTTACTTTGATGTGTGTTGTACTTTGTGATCTTGGTTGATAACTTGGTTGAATCTATTCCCTTCACCATGTCTCCTCCTATTTTCCCCCATTTTTCTGAAGGCCAACAGCCATGGTTACAGTTCTAGGTCTGGAACTTTCATGCTTCTGCTGTCTTTTCTACTTGAATGGCTTTACTTCCTTCCAAATTCAGGGTTATTAATTCTTCCTGATCATTTTGTGAATTTTGTTCATTCACTGGGAATAGTTCCAGCTCAATATACTAGCATTTTTTTATTTTTTATTTTTTATCTTTATGTCACCCAACAGGGAAGAAGCAAAGTGAATTTATCCTGTTTCTAAAAGGATCATATCACTGCCTGGTTCTGTAGCTGGTTTTCAACTCCAGCACATGAATGATTATTTAAAAAATCTGAAACTGGATGGACGTGATGAATTTTTCCTGTACACTGCATCCTACCACACTAATGAAAAGACGCTCTATAGCTAGCTGTGAGCATCCATTTCATCATGCCCTAGCATCTTCATAGTTGGGGAATGGGGTAGTTAACAACTTGAAATTCAAAACTCTTTTTATTTTGTAATCATGGTATAATAAAGTATTTTCCTACATCTCCTTCCAGAGAGTTTACCTATCTTTCTTTTTAAATCTGATTATGCATATACATGCTGACACTTGTGCTTTAGTCTTCAGATCAGTGACCTGTCTAGAAGTCCGTGGAGCTGGAAAAGAAAGCAGTTTCAAAGATCTTCATCTTCTTTATCAGATGATTGATGTGTTCCAGAAATTTCAAGTGCCTTTCAATGTCATAAGCAGCACTAAAAATTCCACCAGCCTGGTTGTAGCCCAAAAACAACAACAAACCTGACATAAAGTCTAAACACAAATGCCTGTCACCAAGAGAGCTTTTCCATTCAGTTTGTTGTTGCTTTTATGCTGTGGAGGATTCCACAGCCATGTTGCTCTCTGCCCTGTGCTGCCTCAGTTAGAGGCCAGTTTGGAACTTCTTGGCAAAGAGAAATGGAAAGTGTCTTTTTTTCAGACAGATGCTATGTTTATCCTGTTTATTT
Organism: Cricetomys ansorgei; assembly: GCA_026225945.1. Lineage (NCBI taxonomy): Eukaryota > Metazoa > Chordata > Mammalia > Rodentia > Nesomyidae > Cricetomys > Cricetomys ansorgei. The sequence continues at coordinate 32,096 of JAMJFZ010004175.1, forward strand.
AGGATATTTAAAAAAAAAAAGTTGTTTCCCCACAGAGGCTTCCCCTTTCTTCAATAAGATCCATTTTGTAATCTGCAGTGCCTTGAAACACCCCTGCTGGCCTCCACAACATAGGACCTCCTAACTAAACGAATGTGGCCGTCAGAGGTCTGCTCTGCGCACTCACTGGGTTATTTTCAATTCTCCTGAGACTGAAATCACCATAGCAATGACATTTCACTCTACCTAGATCCTTATTGGAGATGCCTATTAATATAACGTTTATCGGGACAGATAGTTTATTTTGGTGCTATGATAACACTTTGTAGAAAAAAATTCAAGCTGTCCCATCTCCTTTGCACAGCCTTTTATGTCTTGGTTCCCAATCTATTTAGCTCTGTCTGCTTTAGAAGAGATCAGCACAGGACAAGGTCACATTCAGGACCAGAATCCTTTCAGGCAGGTAGCTTACTGCTCTAGCACAAGGAAAGATTTTGAGACCCAGGGATATGAGTTAGAGTGTAGCTAGAGGTACAGCTCTGGTGAATCAAGAAGAAAATTCTAGATTAAAGAAATAGGCAGGTTAGTAGAGCCGGAAGTCAGATGGATAGGTGTGGAGGGAACACTTCATTCAGTAAGGTGTACTAAGTAGAACAACCAAAAAGAAACTTCTGTAGAAATCTGAACCTCTCCTTTCAGGTGATCTGAGGCCATTAGCACTGTGAGACAGAGGTCACAAAATGTAGGTGTGTCCATGGCTGCTGGCCACATCCACTTTTCCATGTCCTGCTCTCTTCCTGGTCTGTCACTTTTCTGTCTGGCCCAGTTACTGAAGATTCTTAGCAACATTCACAGTGGATGATGGTATTTTTGTAGTTTTTGTATACTTACATCTTACCACACCAGTTACTAGCATGAAGCAAATCTTTTATATGAGACAGTATTTGTCTTAAAGATCTGGGATTGTCGCTCAGTGCTAGAACACAAGGAAATGATAAATACACGAGTTAGTTTTATGCCGTCATAGCACGACCGAGTTTGGTTCCTAATGCCCTACAATTTCCAGGCAGTATAAGTTTGTTTTAGTTGTAGCTAGCATTATAGTTTTCCATAATAGCACTTATTAATTCCTTCAGGGTAACTATGTAGCAAAATTCTATGGCCTCTGCTTATACTTTTGTCTTCCTCGCATAAATATCTTTCTTTTTAGTTTCCATGTCCTTCTTTATGCAGCCATTTCGTACCCTTTCTGTTATCAGTCTCTTCGTACTCAGCACTCTGTCTATATGTCCTCAAGGCTGTGAATGATAATTGTCTCTTCCCTTCTCTTTCCTACCAAATGATGATTTCTTTGAAAATGAAGAACACTTCCTATATATTTGATCACATAGCAATTATGCTCTTCCATAAGTTAACTGATAAATATTAGAGAAAAGACTTTCACTACATGGCTAAAATGGCAGTTTTTTCCCAGGTCTGAATTCATGCTACAGCTAACAAGATTTCCATTATGATTCTATTGGAGGCAAAGACTGGAATGTTGTTAATAGAGACCACCAGGGAAATATAATCTTAGCAAAATGAGATGAATACCCACATGTATTAACATTGAGACCGAGAATACAAGTTATGCAGACACATTGCAAAAATTGCCTAAGAGACCATGGAAGCTAAAGACTTCAGAATTAATTCTAAGTTTGCACTTTTAAATTCGATTCACAGTTGAAACTAGGCAGAAAGCATTCTTTGTAAGCAATCCGTATGTGGATTTTGTTCCCTTTAAATTCAAAGATGAGATAAATCTAAGTATTTATCAGAGGCCTAAGGAAAACAAAAATTAAGAGATTCCTCCTAAGGATTAAAATAAAATATTTTCTAATTGAATGACTTCAGTTAGGCCAGAAGAAAAGCAAAACTTGTGCCTTTGATGTTGTCTGTACTGATTGCACATGAATGCACACGGGCAGGAGCTTAATCATCAACAGATCCAGCATTCCAAATGCTCTCAGATTGTGATTCAAACTGGCTTCCAGAAGAAAGAACACACACGAGATCTTAGTGATCTACTTCCTACCTAGCTTCCAAATGACCAAATGAAGGAAACATGCTTCCATGATGAACAAATCAATATCAGAGGTCCTGGGTGAAACCTTTATTTTCTTCGGTTTCTGTTTTAGATTCAGACAGGTATGAGCGAGCTCAAGTCCTGACTCTGCCATTGACTCTCTGAAACTTTGTGGGACTGCTTTGCTCTGAGTTAGTTTTCTCACATTCCAAGAAGGAATGCAAAATCGGTGTGTATTGATGTGTCAATAGGTACAGGGGCGTTTATTTATACGTGCGTGGAGTATGTCTGGAAAACTCTGGGAGAGAATGTGATCTTTCCTTCCAGAGACAGGAATTGGGCACTTTCCAGGTAATCATAAGCTTTTGATAGCTTTAGAACATTATGGCATTCCATGTACTTCTCTTTTAAGATGAATTGAGACTAATACAAAGCGATAAGTTATGAGGTGAAATTTCCCAAAGGATTTCCGGCTTCGTACAAAACAAATCTCGTCATCTCAGCCTTCTCTTTTTTGCCCTACAATTTTCCTTTCCCAATTTGCGGTCCATAAAGATATTCTCTTTCTTATGAGAGTTTTAGTCACCCCGACCTTTCTTTGTGTTTCATTAAAGGAATTTTGGGATTGTTGCCTTTGCAATTATGTATGATCATGAGGTAAATTAAGGTCAAAGTTTAGGTTTTTTAAGTCATAGGGTTAATTTTTTCTTCGTTCTTGTTAGCAAGTCTGATGTATTGCCGAACGTTTTTTTTTCTTTCTTTTTTCTCTTTTTTCCCTTAAACATCAGCAACTAGTAAATGAGGAGATGGTAAAGATACTGATATTTTTAGAAAATTTAAACATTGGTTGTCATTCTTTTGTAAAACATGTAGATATACAAACCTGGTAACAGCACATTTCTTCCTCAAAGGGTATTCATCTTGTCTATTGAGTATCCAGGTACTGTTTTAAGTTGCTGAGATTTTTTATTTCAAGAAGGCATACCATTTTTTTCCTCCTTGTAGAGGTTATATGGCAGTCAGCAGGCAGTAAGCAATGTGTGTGATGAATAAGTTAGTTAGACAGTGGGATGTAACATGACAGAAAGACAAAGGGAACTGAAGGAGTGAGGGTGGCTAGTGCCCTCATTATGGCAATTGGAGTACTCAGCTGAGAAAGGGACTTTGAGCAGCGGTTTGAGGATGTGAAGACAAGTCATAGAGACATCTGGGGAAGAGCCTCACACACAATAGGATGGGTTTGCAAAACATCCTGCATGTTCAAGGAACAGCAATGGTGCCAAGCTTTAGCATGAGAAAGAGAGAAGCCTGGATGTAAGGTTGTTTTATTTCAAGTGAACGGTACCAGCTTCTCTGAGATGGGGCTAAACAGGGTTTGGTAAGTGACTTGTGATGTAAGGCAGGGCAAAGGCAGTCTTAGTATGTGGGGAAGGACACACTATTATTAACCAGCATGGGGACAGCTGAAAGTCAGACAGAAATGGAAAGCAAATAGTCAGAATATTCAGTGTGAAGTGTCATTTACTTTTATCCTCCAGAGAAGTGCAGACATCAGATTATTTTTTTAACTCCACTTGTGCCTCCCCTTCCTCCTGCATGCATTTAAAACCACACAAGAAGTTATTGTTATAGACAGTGTGGCCTTTTTAAAGTTCATATACTTAACCACTATGATGCTCTTCGACCCCTAACACTCACCTAATGTCATCTCAAACACTGTCTGACAGGAATCTCTTCACTTCTGGAACTCTAAACATCAAATGTGGGATGATCCTCCTGTTTCCTCTATGTCTCTTCTTGTCTGCCTCTTTTTGCTTTTCTCTATTTCACTTTGTAAATCTTTTGGAGTCAACTTTCAAGATAGTCATTTTTTTCTTTGATAGTCATGGATTCTTAATAATATTTTACCAGATCTAGAATTTCCATTTAGTAACTTAAAAAGTTTCTTATATCACAGTTTTTATAGTTTTATACATGGTTTCAACTTCTTTCTTTTCTTTACACAACTGTTGATAATATTCTTACTCTTTTATTTTTATCATTTTTAATTAACATATATATGTATATATTTCTAGGGTACAGGAGGACAGCTCAATACGTGGACACATTGTATAATGATCACACCTGGCTTGGTTAGTTTTATACTTTGCCAAATATTTATCATTTCTGATGATCTTCCAGTTTTCTGTCATATTTTTATTTATTTATTATTTTTATTAAATTGAAAATAGATTTTTATACTGTATATTCTGATTGTTATTCTCCTCCTCCAACTCTTCCCAGATCATCCCCAATTCTCCACTCACCCAAATCAACATCCTTTCTTGCTCTCTTTCATTAGAAAACAAATAGGATAAAAAAGAAAGAAAGAAAATAAGATAAAATGAAAGCAAACAAATCTGATTAGACAATGTTCTTGAGATTTAAGATCTACTTGAAAATATAAAATATTACTTAAAGACAATAATGTCATAAATGCTACATGTTCATGGTACTGATAGTTAATACTCTTTGAGTACCACAGCAACAGCAGTGATGGCACAGACTGGCTTGTATTAGATGCAAACCTGAAAATTAGGAGTGAGAGGGATTTTGATTTAAACAAATTATTTATATTAGCCAGATATAAAGCTAGCCCTGTTTATAACTATTAACTCTAATTTAAAGTGAATTTCATGATTACAGCTACATGTTAAATGTTCAGTTTCCATTAAGATGCCAAAACAAAACAACCTGAGATTACTACACTTAAATTGACTGTTCCTTTGAGCAATGACACTGACATTAAATTTGGCTCTAGAGAACAAATCGAATCACAAGGACTTTGAAGTGGTTAGTTAATGAGTATATAGCTTTTTTTTTTTGCAAAACTGTACACCAACTCATAATCTAACTATAAAATTAATTATAGCTGTATTCACTCCATAGGTAGTTTCACACATCATATATGCACAAATATAAATATAAACTTAGACTATAACCCTACTCTATAGGATTCTAAAGTAATAGACTCCCCTTGTTTCTAGAGTCCTTAATTATGTCTTTAATAAAGCATGTTAATTGTAGTGATAGATACCAAATAAGATTGGTCTTACATTTTTATAGAAGACTTTTATGCCAAAATATGTAATATAGGTTAATTTTGATGGTTATTTGTGGTATTGATGTAAGCATTGATTTAATTAATTATTCTCCTGGTTCATGGCAGAGGACATTTTATTCTTTGCTATTTCAATTCTTGGTCCTTAGAGTGTTTTAGCCACTCTAATATGAAACCTAGAACTGGAAGGCTTAAGCCTCTGAATAATCTAGTCTTCAAGACTAAACCCAGAAAGTTTCAACCCCTGAGACTTACTGCTGACTAACTCACTCCAACTAACTCCTTCTAAACTCAGAGCTGTACTGAACTCAAATAAGCCTTCTGGTTGACAGATTCCAATTCATCCATTTCCTGGCTCAAACGCTTCTCCATTGTTGCTTATTCAAACTGACCTTCTGAGCTACTGACTTTTCTGACTGAACCTTCTGACTCTGCTGACTCTGCTTACTCCCACAACTGTCTCTGACTGAATTTCTTTGCCAACTTCAAACTGACCCTCAGTGTTAGCAACTCAGTCTGCCCAAACTCACTCTTCCTGTCTGACACTGACTCCGTCTGTTGAACTGCTTCTGCCTTATCTGACTGATTCTCTAACTGACTGCCTGACTCTCTGAGTTGAGATCCTGTGTTTTGTCATGAGAGTTGGGCATGTCCTCACTCTAACTCCCTCTGTTAACCCTTCCTCTGATTCATCACTTTGCCTGCTCTTCACTCTGATTCATCTCAGATGTCATTCTGCCAAGTCTTCACTCTGATTCACTCTTAGACTTTTGGGATTAAAGAAAGACATGTACTTACCTGGTACTTCACTCTGCCTCTGACTTTCCTTTTGATATTCCTGTCTCCAATTCTATAAATGTACAACCTTGCTAACTTTATTTTATTTTTTACGTATAAGTTTTGTCTTAATTCAACCCTCCTCTTAAACTGTTTTCACAATGGGCCAAACTACAATGGAGAAGTTTGCTTTGTCAGGATTTGATGTGTAATAGTTATTCAGACTATGCACTATCTGTAGGAGTTCACTGAACTGTATATAGAGTTCCAAGCTAGACAAGGGCTTGAATGGCTTCCTTAAGTTAGCTATGCAATGTTTTTAATGTTTTAATTTATGAGTTAATTCAAATAAAATGATTTATTAAATACTTTTAAAAGATTGTACATATTCGATGAGAACTTTTCAAATTATTAAACTATTTTTATTTAAATCTAGATTGTATTTGAATTCAATATCTCCTTTCAGAAGTAATTTTGAAGAATAAGTTTTTATTGACATACTCTCTTTTATAAAGTTGAAATTCACAGAGGGAAGCATCTCACTTCTGCTAGAAATTTTTTAAACAACATGATAAATAAATAAGTGTGAGAAATGAGTCTGGCTATAAAGAGAGAAGTAAATTCCCTGAGAGAGCTGACAATCTTTTCAGCCAGGTTTTTTTTTAATGGTTCTGAGTTCTGCCAAAGCAGCCTCATCACACATCACACCTGTAGAACACCCAATCTCACTGTCTCCACCTCCCCAAATGCTAAGACTACCTGGCTGTACTGCCATACCTGGTTTCATGCAAATATAAGCTGTGGTTTGATTTGATAAGCTTCATTTTGCTCCTGAGTGGCCTGAACTAAGAGCACAAGACAAGGCCATGGTTGAGTATTTGTGGCAACATAGAGGAAAATCTAACATCCAGGCTCCAGACACTAATTTTTATAGATGATAAAATGACATGTTATTTACCAAGCATTTTAGGTAACTTTATAACTTTAAATATGACAGGATCCTTCATTATTCTGTCAAGAGATTCCATACAACTTTTCCACTTAGATAGTAAGCCAAATATAACTGAGTGTCATGAAGTGACCCATTTATGAGTTTAACTGTGAAACTCTTCATCTACATTTCCTTTATATTCAGGGTGGTATTTTACTGCTATCTTCTTGTGCACTTCTCACATGTGAAAGTTCCCAAAGTTTTTTTTTTCCCCTACTTACGTTCCTTCCTTGCATTTAAGGTCTTGCCCTTGACATAGTATACAAAACAATGACTCTGGGTTTAAGGTCTAAGTAAGGAAAATGAAAGCTAACATGTGTTTAGCATTTGTAGCATATCAAGTATTAGTCATTTGCACATGTTCGTCTAAAGTACTTTTTGTGTATGCTCCATCTTAATTGCCAATGTGTGACTTTCGGAATATATCTTTAGCTTATTTGTAGCTTAGTGAATTCCAGTACAGAAAAGTAAGTGACCAGATGACAGTATTCACACCTGCACTGTGTGCTTATATTCAGCTTCTTTATAATTATGTGGCTTTGACAAAGTCACTGAACCCTGCAATGCCTCTGTCTAGTCATCCGTACAGGAGTGTGGATACAAAACAAACACATAAGCTTCAAGGAGCTCATGTTATTCCTGGTGGGGAATGAGCAAACAAAATTGTGACTCTGGAAATGAGAGGTAAGATGGAACAGAGTCTGGGAGCTAGACTATAACTCCCCAGGGAAGCCCCACGAGTGAGCAGACCCCCAGAAAGTATGCATAGTATGCAAAGATGACCAAGAGGCAGGAGGGGAAGGCTGCCTTGATCACGGGATAGAACAAGGTTCATGGGAGAGTGTGGGAGAGAGGTTTAAGGAACTACAGAGGAGCCAGAAGTATAATGGGACAGAAGCCAGGAAGCCAGTCAAAAAGCCAAGCAAAACTTCTTACAGTTTGAGGATAAAATCAGATCACTGTTCAGCAGTGAGGTCACCACTGACCTTTCAACAGACCCATTTCTAGAACTGCTGCGATGGAAGTGTGACAGTGATGGGTTCAGAGGTTAGGAGGGAAGGAGGCAGACGCAGATCACAGAAGACTGTATAAGCAGGTATGACGTGACAGTGGCAGTCAGTGGTAAAGAGAATGGAGGCCAAGGCTCTTAGGTCAGGGACACTTATGAGAGTTTTTATAACATTCCAAAAAAAAAAAAAAAGCAAATAAAACACACACACACACACACACACACACACACACACACACACACACCAAATGAGAAGTGACTGCAAGGGGAAGAGCAATAGAAGGAGACAGAGGAAAGAGGAATAGCCTCACAGGCCTTCTGAAAGCATTTGTATTTTCAGAAACATTTCCACGCTACTCCCCAGGAAATAATTAATGACCGTTTAAGATTCTTTCAAGAACATCTCCGAGCATCAGACATCATTGTAAGTACAGGCCGGGATGGCTTCGTCGCTGAGCTGTCTAAAATAAGCACTAAACATGCAGATGATTTGCTGTGAAATATGTCTAGCAGAGACAAATAGAACAAGGAGCAGTGAGTGAAATGGAATAGGAATATAGGACTCTAGATTTTCATGTAGACAAGAGGTGGAAAAATGAGTGCTCCAGCTGGCAAGGGTGGGGAAGGTTTTTCATTAAATGGCAAGGAGGTCAGAGGCTGGAGTGACTGGGATGACAGGAGGGATCTTGGCAATCAGATGATAAATCATGCAAAGAGCAGCATGCTGAGTCCGTGGGCATACACGGAGCAGGGAAGGGCTACATTTGAAGTGCCACTGCTTTGTTTTATTATGCTTTATGTCTAGTGATAACTTTTTCCATTTTGAGATATTGGGACATTTTGAGAAGCTAAAAAAAAAAAGAAGCTACAAATGTTCTCTATAGGGGGAAAAGGCATATATTGGCACAATTTTTAAAAAGTTCTTGCAATTCCAGAGGGCTCTTAAAACTTCAGAGTCATTTCCCCATACCCCAGCTTCCATGTTCTTACTCAGTAGGATGAGACACATCCTAAACTTGACATCTGTGCAGTGGTCCTGAATAATGCAGGGGACCTGACACCTGTCACTCCAGCTCTTTCTACTCCCTTCTCTATCACTAATGACAAAATCCTTTGGTGTTCTCCCATGGCTTTTCTGTTTCTCCTTCCCTGCTTCTTAACCTATCTGGATTTTCATTCACCCCAGATGTGCTCTAAAACATCTCGTCTGTTTTCAGGGGCTTGTGCTACTGAGCCCAGTAGTCACATCTTAGTCTGTGTATGAGAACTCTTGTTATTGAGGTGACTAATGTTCCCTCCCTTTGGAAATAATTTCTTAAACTGGTTCTGCCTTTATGTCCCGAAACACTCCATGTTGATCCTTCCTTATCTCTTTGCTCGTGAATTCAAGAATATTCAAAACTGCACTGACATCAAAACCTTGGACTGACTTCCATCTATAATGTTCTGTTGACCCCAAAGAAGTCATTGGGTGTTTCTGAGCTACAGGATGTGTATAGCCTACCTCAGACTGTGTTATGATAACCTCTGTGAAAGCAGTTGGCCCAAAATAAACACTGAGATGTTTGCTGAACCTACTGCCCAAGACTAAACCACCCCCTGCTTCCCCAAATGAATAATCTTAGATGACCTTGCTCTTCACAGAGGGTAGTCAACCATGAAGTAGATGGAAGATGGAGACTGCCAAGAGCTTATGCTTGCAGGTTGAGGGGGGACGGTGAGATACCAAGAGACGCCACAAGAGGGTGCTGAGTGGGGTGAGTGTGCTGTTGAAACAAGCACTCACAGGGGATCAGTTCTTTCCTACTGTAGCCAGAGGGCAAAATATAGAAATCCATGGAAGCAGCAGCAGCAATAACAAATAAATAAGATATGTTTGGCATTAGGTAGGAAATCTGTATCTTCATATTATGTAGGAGAGCTTTACTTTCTCATACATGGGTAATTGTGGCAAAAATTACCATAACGTTTTGGAACCCTTTAAAGTTGAACATCACAGTGAGCTTATGTGTTTTGTTGCCATATTTTTAGCATTAGCAGAACTTTACTCCTAATATCATGCGCATAGATCACTGGTATGGTTCCCATATGGTAGTTTGATTAATGTGAAGACATCAAGGTACTGACATGGGAACTGTAGTTTGAGAGATCCCATTTTCTGATTTCTGAGACAGAACTTTTTAGTGTTACCCTATAAAGTAAGTCAAACTAAAATTACATTTCTTATTCTATTTCCCCCGTGACAATATATTGGAAATCAAATGAAAGAAAGCCTGTGACCACGCAATGAGTATTTTTCTATCAGCAGTCTGGGAGATAAGCAACATAGCTTGTTGGTAGTTATACCTCTGTCTTGCATTCTACACCGTGTCTTAAAACAGGAATGTCTTCCCTGGTGATTGTGATGAGTCATTGGCTCACTAGAAAGTTGATGCTATAACAGAAAATCCCACTTGCTGATCAAGAACGTTGGAAGTACCTTATAATACAGGGCTTGTAACTATACTCATGTTTTTTATTCAGGACAAGTTAGCCTGCTCCACAGGAAGGGTTCCTAGGTCTGTGTCACACTGCCTGAGAAATAAGATACAACAAAGGGCCATTCTCTAAGCTGAGATGTCACTCTTGTTGGGCCATCCCTTGTTCCCTAATGATGGTAGGACCCACTTCTCCAGAGACTCTTCAAACAGTACTCACACTATAGGTAGACTTTTCTTCAGACAAATATGAGCACTTAAGACTTTTAAATAACTTTCTTTCTTCCCCAGAGTAGAAAGGTTGTTTTCTTGTTTAAGTGCTAGACTTAAGTTATGTTTCTTTGCAATTCTTTGTGCTGTTTTTGTTTGTTTTGCAACAGTTATTGTTGGTTTGCTTTAACTGTGCTTTGGTAATCGCTTAGACAAGGATCTCATTATTATAGCAGTTCTTATAAATTCTTGTAAAGAATTTCTCCTTATGACTTTTGTGACTGAGCCTCTTTTCCAATAAACATGTCTTACTAGGGGAGAAAAATGGGAGGTTAGTGTCTTTTGTCTATCTTTCCATAAAATCATATCTTAAGTGTTTGAGAATATATATATATATCTCCCCATTGAAATATCTTCACAGAAAAGAGAAATTGATCATGTTTTTTGTCCTTTGAAAAATGTTTACCTTGTCTCCTTGGAATGTCCTTGTTTTCCTCTGCTTTAACATCTTTACAGGTACAAGGAGTTTCATAAAGTTATTTCTTTCAGATTTGTTTGTGAAATCTCATAATGTTAAAATAACCTTTGTAATAAATCAGAAAAAAAATCAACTTTTCTTGAATTTTACATAATAAAGAGTAGCTATGTGACACAATGACATCATGTGGCAGAATATTGATTTTAGATAAGGCATTTCTCTGTAACTTGCTTTGAAGAAACTAAGTTTAAAGACCTATTCAGTGGCATAGTTGTGATATTGTTTTCAGAGAGCAGAGAATGATTTGATTTCTAGATGTAGTTATCTATTGATTTTTGAGAAGGTACTTAATGTGTCTACTTTTTCTTTTTACAATATCTCTTCCGATATGAAAATAGTTCTATAGTTTTGCCTATCAACTTCGTTGAAGTGTTCAGCAAATAGCACAGCAAACTCTTGACCAAACATGAAACTTGGTACATGATTGCTGTGGCCTGCATGACTTTGGGATCTACCTGACTATTGTGATCTGGGATGAAGACTATGTACAGAAGAGCTGGGACCATCTGGGACAATAAGAGCCATATGCTCTTATTGGAGACATACTAACACCAGCCTACAAATTCAGTGTGTTTATTATCTACAGAATAATTTTATGTGTCTATGAAGGAAGGGGAAGAGCTATAATCTTGGTAGGAGGTCTTTGAAGTGGAGAAGTTGTTGGGGAGGGGAAGGTGTGGTTGATAGTTTCTACTTGCAATGTAGACACCCAGCAAGGAAGCTTCAGTGGATTCTTTGGGTACATTCTGGTTTTTAGCTAAAGACCAACCATTCATCAACATTCATACTAAGACTAAGAGAAGGCTTTGTCATTACTCTGAGTCTGACCCAGGGAAGGCCTTGTCCTTCCCATGAGTCTGAGGCATTAGGGTCCTTGAAAGATTGTTCCCATGTCAATAACACACTCAAGACTTTATCCACCCCCCTCACCAGACTAACAGTATGCTGATAATTTCCAGGAAACTGAGTTCTAATGATTCTGTAGCCTACTACATCCTTAGTGACATTTTAAAGATACTGCCATAGTATATTCAATTTAGTGTTCAAATTTGGTGTTTATTTGTATCTTCTTTTACAATAGACTCAGGTTTAGCATGAAAACCTAATTTGCTTAAGATCATACAAGTACCAAAGGAGGAAGTTAAAATACGGTTACAATTTTGGAATTCTCGCTTTCAAAGTGAATGTCAAAACAGTGGACTTCTGGAGATGATTGCCTTCAAAATTGAAAGCCAGAGTTAGACATCATTGTCTAGAAGTTTGCTCTACAAAGCTAGAAGAAATTAAAAAGTGTCTAGCTCTTAATTATGAGATTCTTCTTTCAGATATAATAATTACTTGGGATTTAGAGGGGTAAATATCCAAGTGTAGAGAACTTTTCTACGAAGAAATCTCTGCTGGTCTCAGCTTTAGGGCTTCCTGAGGGCATGTTCCCAAATCCTCTCAGAATCAAGTCTAAAGAGGAGGAATCTGTGAACTCATTAAAAAGATTTATGTATCCATTCTATAAAATTAAAAACAAAAAAAACATTTTTAGCAACATAGTTAAAGTGTAAAAGGTAATTTTACTCTGTCAAAGTAATAGCTATTACCTACTCTGTGGCTTTTCTCTCTCATTTTCAATCCACACAGGAGAAAACTGACCACATTTTTCTTCATCCCATTCATTATTGAAACTTGATATTTTGCTCAGTGCCTAGAACTTAAAAAGTACTCAAAGTTGTGTGAACTAAAGACTTTATGTACAAGTTAACTTCAATAAAAGTTGTTATTTACATATGCATATGCACGTGTATTAAAATTCAGGGAAGATTAGTTATTTTCATTACTACATGTTGATGTGTAATGAAAATCTTCATGCTTGCTCAATTGTCATGAGAAGAGCTTATGAAGCATTAAAAATGGAAACCAAAGCCCTTTAAATAGAGAAATTAATGAGAAGCAGAGACGTCCATCAACTTGATGGGAGAAACTGGGATAGTATATATTACTCTAAAGAATAACTGTTAATTGGCCTTAAGTCAGTGGTTCTCAACCTTCCTGATGCTGAGACCCTTAATACACTTCCTCGTGTTGTGGTGACCTCAATCATAAAATTATTTTTGCTGCTACTTCATAGCTGTAATTTTGCTACTGTTAGAAATAGTAATGTAAATATCTGAAAAGTAGATGGTGTTCGGTGAACCCTGTGAAAGAATCATCCAACCTCCGAAGGGTTGCAAACCCACAAGTTGAGAGCCACTGGCTTAGATCACAGTGAATAGGATCAGTGTCTAGGTAGCAATGGTGCCTTCTAGTAGTTAGGTCTACCAAGAAAATGCAGAGTTCTGGCATAGTATATGTTAATCTAAAGAAGAAAGATCTAGAAAAATGGGAAACTGTCACAATCTTGTACAGACTGAAGAACATTCATCATGGCCTAACACTAAAGAAAATGGATCCTATTGCTTGCCAACTAGATAGTTATGTATCATTCTTTTCCCCCTGTCATTCCAATTCTTGGAGGAACCACAGCTTTTTGTGTTGCTGGGCAAGTTGCTGTGCTTGTCAGGAGGAGCTGAAATCATTCTGGCAGCTTCAGAGCAACAGCTGTACAGATACAGATGACTCAGCTCGCAGGAAAGGGAAGAAGCTTTGAGCAGTGTTTTTCATTTCTGCTGTCCCTTGGAGTTCTCAGAGAGTATGTTGGCAAGCCTGGGGTTTTTATGTGAGCACTTGACTAAGTAAAGTGAGAAGTACAGGAGAAAATAAAGCTACAGTTTCTACTAAATAGCAATAAATTTGAAATGTAAAAATAAGTGCAGTGCCCTAATGAATATTTTTTTTAATTTGTTGCTAACTTAATCCCAGGAAAGCTTGTTACAACTTCAGAGTGGTTTACTATAGAAATTAGCAGGACTTTTGTAATGTCATAGTTAATGTTGCTTGCTTAATTATGCCAATAGAGACCTGGTAGAACGTGATTTATGGTATTTTATGTTTTGACTTTACTTTTCATTTTATTTACTTTTTTTTATTAGTTTTGAGATGAGATGATCTTCATCTAAGAGCTTTCCTGCCACAGCCACTTGAGTGCTGAGTTTGCAGGCAGGTTCAGGACAGATTTACGCCATATAAAGATTAGATATTGTCAGTTTTTCTTCTAACTTTACATGATTCTTTTATGATTCGGAGACCGCCTTACAGAAACCAAAAAGACTCCTTTCTCCCTGAGGGGAAATCATATTCTATGATTTTTTTTCTGTCTCACACAAGCAAAGGTTACCTAAGTAGAAAAATCGTTGTACAATGAGACAGAGTCTGGCCCTCTCAAGACACACGGGTGGGGAGGACAAAACGAGAGAGGGGCAGTGCAATAAGAAAACATTTCCATCCAAAGGCGCCTCTCAGCATGGGTGTATAAACACGGTGAGGGTGGCTGAGAAAACAGGACAGTGAGTGTCCACGCTGAGAGTGCTGATGTAGGAAACACATGTGGTCTGAACAGCCTTCTTAAGAGGAGATAAGACGGAAGGATGAGGGACTTTGCAGCTTTCAGCATGGAGTTGGGCAACTCTGGAGACAATGAGGTCCATTAACATCCTGCAGTTTAGAAGCTACAGATAGTCATCACACAGTCTTCTCCTGGGGTCTCAGTGGTACTGAAGCAAGCATTTGGCAGCAGCCTAGGTCTGTGGGTGAAGTTCTCTTCATTCACATGATTGTTGTGTGGGCAGCAAGATGAACAGCTCCGTGGAGAGTGTGAAACCAGCACTTGCTACCACACCATTTAAGTTTTCCTGTATAGGAGCCTCACCACCTCATACGATTATTTTCCTGATTATGTAGATTTATATATGCAATAAGATCAGTCTTCTTAAGCGGAGAGCATTAAAGAAAGGAAGCAGCAGGGATCGCTTCTCCACAGGCAGCGGCGTTAGACAGCGTCGGCCAGGAACAATGGTGCTGTGGCGCAGTGACTTTCAGTGCAGCAAGAGGGAAGGGAGCCTAGGATGTGGGAAACAACATCTACTTTGCGATTTTGTGTTTGGAAGTGAAACCATGATTTATACAGAAAACTACAAAAATTGAAGACACTGGCTACTGAAAATGCATAGATCCTAGTGATCTGCTTTAAAGGAGCACAGTAGGTCTGCTAAAAAGATGGGAGTAAGTTTTCTTATTTGTGAAGTGCAGAGGAAGGCCTTAAGTTCGTGAAACTCTGGACTGAAATAAAGTGAGAATGAAAACTAAGATAGTCAAACCCCAGTCTGTAGCTGGGCTATCTAGACCCTTAGCTCGTGGATCTCTACACTGGGAATAATAAGATATATTTATAGTTAAATAACCTTATTATATATTAAAACAAACCATAGGCAACATTATGTATAGTCCCCAAGTGCATACCAAATAGCAAGCCATGGCACTCCTCCCTGTCTCTTTCTCCCTCTGTTCATGTTCTCTCTCTCATCTCCACAATCTTCCTCTTGTCCCTAAGCAGCCTAGCGGCTTACATAGCTGATACATAAGTATCAGTCAACAACTAAAGAGACGGTCATCTCCTTTGTTCTTCAATTGCGCCTTGGATGGCACAACAGCTCTCCTCCCTTCACTAAGAGACTTTCTGGTCCATACTCACTGAATCCACTTTCCAAAGTCTGCTCATGCCTCCATCTCTGCAACTGTCTTCCTTTGGACATGTGTGCCTGGGTTTCTGCACATCACTTGACTAACAACTACTCCAACTTCAGTATACTTTTCAAAGATTTTCTCCTAAGATGCCCTCAAGAAATACTCTACCTTGATTGGGTTGAAATATTCATACCCCACCCTCTCCAGAAATCTGTGCTTTGCATTCACCATCCTACATGGTACTTGTCTGTCTGGGCACCAGCTATAGTTTTTGTCTTTTTCTGTTCTTTCCCCGGCACATTCCACCACCGCCCTATCCCAGCCCAGAGCTGGCTGGGAAGCCGCTTGGTTCCCGCCCTGGCCAGGGCGAGAAGAGGCAAGCCGAAAGCCGTGAGGAAGCACCGGAGACGCTTGGGATGTGGGTTCCTTGGACTGCGTGGTGTCGCCTGACCCCGCTTACTGAGAACGAACATGAGATGGAGACGGTGTCTGGTGGACCCGAACTCGTTTATTCAAGGGGCTCTTCTCCAATAAATAACCTCTCCCCATAAAGGGTGTGGGTTTCTCCCCTCCAGCGGGAAGCCTTAATTAGCATAGCCTTTTGCAGAGACAAAGGTGTATGATTACCACAGGGCAGGCAGACATTTTCCAATCTGTTTGCTGAGTAGCAGCTTCCAGGGCTTCAAGAGTAAAGGAGTCAGCAGGCTATCCTACAAGCCGGAGGGGCGAGGACCACCCGCCGCTTTCAACTTCACTCTTTAACCTGGAGCCCTACAATCCTACATGGTACTTTTCTGTCTGTGTGTCCAGACTTATAGAGTAAGAAAATGAACCTTTCACTCACAATGCTCCATAGCATGCATAGAACTTGGTCCCTACTGTGTGTTCAGTATAGTGTGTTGACTTTATACCTGTGTGAACTAATGGTACTTTCATGTAAGTGATACAGTATAATGCAGATCAAAATGCTATTCACAAGGCTGTCACCTAATGATAGTGGCTTTTATAAACAATACCTTCCTTTTTATAAGCATATGAGAAATGTCCGAAGAACATCTGCTTTCTTAAAAATTAGCATAAATATTTAAAACAACTCTGGAGTTACATATCACAAGTGTCATAAGGTATAAATGTGTGAGAGAGCTAACATCTGGCCGGCCTGAAAATATGTTTAACTTGTGTATTCAGATGCATTGCATAACTAAACTTGTCTGAATTCCAGACCAGAAATTTATTATTTGGAAGCAAGGTGAAACCAAAACACAAGCCGCTCAAACCTAAACATCAGCTTGTCAAAGAGGGACAATGAAAACATGTCCATCCTTAAAGTCCCTGCAGGAGAATTACGGCCATCTTTCACTGTTTCCAATGGGTACTGCAATCCAACAAAATTATGGGCAGTTTTTTTTTTTTTCTTATACAGTACTAAGAAATACACACCAGAAATGAGATAAATAGCCACATTTTACATTTGGTTTTCCACAATTAATAGTAATCTCAATTCAGAAAAATGTTAACTACTTCTGCAAATGTGGTACATATTGGAAATAAAAGGATAATGTGCATTGATCTTTTGGAATATGATTTAGAGAAGAGACTAGCATTTATAAAGTATTTTACTCATTTCAGGTTCTCTGAATAGCTTCTTATTAATCCCCAAAATGAAGTCTCCAGCAAGCTTAACAAATATTGTTAACAGTAAAGTTGGCAATGGGAATCTATTCTTAATGTCATGAGTTTAGCAGGACACAAAGAACTGAAAATTCAAAAGAATAGCTGTATCTAGGTGATTTACTAAGCATAGGGTAGTGCGTAAATCACCCATCTCTTTTCAATATTAGCTTGCCTCTCTGAAAATTCAAATACTAATGCCCATTTCCTTACATGATACTAACTTAATGAAATTATGCAAATGCATAAGTACTCTTTGTATATCTTTAAATGAATAAAAACTAATTCATCAGTATGAACAATGTACTGCAGTTTTATAAAACATTGTATTTTAAATTTAATCACATACATTACCTAATTTCTCTATGAGACTTGTATGCCATTATACTGACCATGAAGATGAGCTGGTCTAGCCCAATGGTACATCTCATCCTTTGGGAAGCTCTGTAGAATGTCTTAGACTCTTACAGGTACCTGTCCCTCACAGTCCTCTAGTCACATTCTCAGACTCTCTCTTTACTGATGAGAAACTCCAAGATGCCTACTCTGATCTCAAAAACAGCCTTTAGGTCTTGAGTGATTGGCCAGTTGTCACTGTTTGGAAATCACTCTTGGACACAACCTTACGAGTCTCCCATCACCAGTGTTCCCAATGAGGTTTGTCTGGAGGAGGCTGTTCTTGGTACCCCCATAACTCTGTCAACAATAAAGTACAAAAATGTGTGTGGAAATTTACAGATCATTGCTCCACAGATAATAATAATAGTTTTTGGCCTTTGATGGGGATATTTCTCTCTCCTATTCTGTGATATAGTTTGTTGCCTGATTGTACCCCAGTCAGCCATGAAGTCCCTCATGTAGATACATTTTCAGTTAGGTGTTCATTAATCTCTTACAGAATCAGTACTCAAAGTTGAACTTGAGTACCAGTTGCTGAGAATACCACTATAGCTGCCATTTTCATTTACTTGTTCCCTAGTCTTCATCCCAAAGAATTCAGAAAGAAGTTGTGTATCAAAGGGAAAAATCAGGTGTGAGCAAACATTTTTTTGGTTATCAAAGTTAACCTATAATTTTATGCTATTTAATTTTAATTGTTTTGACTTCTATCTTCAATTTTTCTATTTGGAAGTTCCAAGAAAGTAAGCCTGTGTGGACTTTGATATTGTAGTAATAGTACTTGACACATATAGTAGGAAGTGAGAAATAGTTTTGTTTAACAATGCATATGAATGAATCCTTGGAAAATATATCCAAAGTGACACTATTACCCAAGTTCTTGACAGAAATGGTTGGTGGTTCACATGGGTATGAAGATGTTTTATTTTGTTCCTTATAAATCTTGGTGTCAGTCACTGTTTAGGAAAATACAATGGCCTGGCACTCAGCAATAAGCAAAAGCAAGCTCCTCATCCATGAAACGACATGACTGAGTCTGAGGACATGAAGATTTCCCTCAGTGAGGGAAGCCAGGCACAGATGGCTCTGGATGATATGTTTCCATTTGTATGACATTTTTAGAGAAACAGAACACAGGGACAAAAAACACATCAGGCACGGAGAGTGGGGAGTCGGAGGGAAAGGGTAACTCTGCGACAAGAGCTGGATGTGCTCTGTCTTACAGCAGCTGAGGGGCTCCATGTCTATGAACACTTGTCAAAACTCACTGATTGGCTACTTAAGAATAATTATATTTATTATGTAAATGACATATTCATGAATCTGACTTTAAAGAACTGATTTAGTCTGGCATGGTAACGCATGCCTCTGATCCCAGCACTGAGAGGCTAAGGCACAGTTGATTGCTGTGAATTCAAGCCTGCCTGTGCTACACAGAGAGAACTTGTGTGGGAAACAGAAGCAAGAAAAAAATAAATCCATTCACAAAATAGAAAAACAGGCTTATGAATAACAACAACAACAACTAATTAGGAACTGCAGAGGGTCATAAAAGAGTTTCTGGGGCAGATTCACCTAAACTTTGTCAGGAGACAGAGTGCTGATTAAAGTCATGGAGAGAAGAGTGGAATTGTTATTAGCCAGAGAAGCATTTCCTTCTGTAAGTAGTCGCCCATCAACTGGCTTACGGTCCCAGTGGGATACTTCTTCACATGGTGACCACTTCAACACGCAGGAGACAATTGTTTCAAAAAGCAACAGGGACCCTAGGAGATCAGACCCTCGGCATAACAACAACATCTAGAGACAGGGAAGGAAGGAAAAGGGAGCCAAACCCATCGCTGCAGGTTGGAAGGGATACTTTGGATCTGGAGATCTAGACTTGGAGATTGGATGCACCATTTCTACTGAGCTTCAGTGGCCACTTGCTCTCACTTTTGCAAAACCACTCCAAAATGTAACTTAAGCTAAGCTTTGGGGTAGAAAAGGAAGGATTTTTGGTGAGAACAGGGTGGTATTTGTCAGGGTAGAAAAGTGTGTGTGTCTGATACACACAGCCTTGGTACAGTGAGGGGCCGAGTGCTCACAGGAACTGGGAAGTGTGGAGGAGAATACGGAAGGAAATAACAGTGCACATGGTGAAGTTGTATTGCCTGCAGAGAGATTAATTTGCCTAACGATATCTTTGGGAAATCATGTGGCCTACTACTAAGTGTACACTGAGAAAAAAAATGGTAATAAAGTTGTGTTCAAGGTTTTGTGGGGCCAGTTTTGATTAATCGGGGGAAAAGCTCCTGTAATTACAAAGAACATTTTTGTTATTGTTCTCTAGAAAGTTCCATTACCCTACAACTTTTTTTTCCCCTAAGTATTCCTTCCACACCATGAAAGTAATACTTTCTTTGCCTATTTTATTCCCTAGTAAGGAGAAGATATTACTAAGTTATCAATTGTAAAGGCAACAGCAGGAATTTTTTAGCAAGCTTCCTTTCTGTGCGCCCATGCTGTGATGTAGTTAAGGAGATCACATTTTCCAACTATGCAAATAAAATGAAATACTCCGTCCAGATCATGTTAAAAACACAGAAGGGGGAGTGCTATCATTGTAAAAGTGAAATTAGGTCCTGACTTGTTTCTCCTTCCGGTAGGCTCTGTGTTTGTCTCTCTCTCTGTTCTCATCTCTGTCCATGTCCTGCATCAGTTCTGCTGGCTCTTCTTGCTAGTTGGCTGTCTGCGAAGTAGTCAATTTGGAAACTGATTGGCCATGCTTTATTACATGGGCGTTTTCGCCCTCCCTCTTTTAAAATTACTTTCTCCATGTCTTTGAGTTGAGTTTGAAGTGTTGTATTGGGTTCCTGGGCAGCTTCTCCACCATCATCACCTACATCTCCACCTACATCAGTCACAGACAGTGACTTCACTTCTCGGTAAGTGAAATCACTTCCTGTGACAGAAACACTCTTAAATAGTCCTGATCTTTTCCTTCAGCTGCATTCTTGTGCATATTTTTGACCTGGCTGTATGTGTCTGCACAATGGATTTGTTCAACAATTCACTCATCATGCCATTCAAACTAAACTACTTGGGCTTTTTTTTTTTTTTTTTGAGATTTTTGTATGAACTAATATTTAAATTAAATGGACTCTCTCTCTCTCTCTTTGTCATTTTCTAATTTCGTGTCTATGAATCACTGATAAAGGCTTCCTATCCCAGAAGGTAACTGTGATTTCATCGTTGGGTTCTTCAGCTCATGGGTACAAAGTTGGTTTGTCAGTATTCTATTGTATTGTATTGTTATTGGGTTTTTTTAATTGCATTGTGTTTTTTATTATTTTTCTGGATCTTATATTTCATTATTAGAGATCAGAATGTTTTGGTTGGGTATAGAAACAGCAAATTACGTGTCACTTTGATTGCCTGGTATTGCTGAATTACTACTGTGGCATGTCCCCTATTATTATCTTTTCTGAGGCAACAACATCTCAGTGGAAACATAGCAGTATTTTTTTATACTGAACGTTGCAATATCTCAAATGAGAAGCATAAATACACGAACCAAAAAGACAGTCTACAAATGACAGTGTACAAGGCATAGGACTGCTCAATGAGTTAGACCTCGTTTAAGAATCTAGAGCTGTAAGTAAAGGATGGCAGTAATTCTGAATCAATACCAGTGACTCTGGAGAAACAGATGCTTGCTGTGGGAGCCTGATGACCTTAGCTCCAGCCCAAGAACCATGTGGAAGTGGGAAAAGAAGCCAACTGTACGGCGTTCCCTTCTGACCCCCACAGCAGCGTTGTGACACCCTCACACGCCCTCACATCACACACACGCAACGACAGGAACAGCAGCAGTAATAATAACACACAAAAGAAAGTTAAAAGTAAAATAAATACCAGGTCTTATTTGACAAGACTTCCACGATTATTACTGTTTCAAAGTCTTTAAAATATAACTCGACCAAATTTCACTTTTTATTATCCACTCATTCTGTAGCTGTTCTCATTAATTTCTAGATTGCTCCATTTTATATTATATTTTTATAATCTGTCTAGCTGAAAATGAAAAGGAAGGGGTGACACCTAGGTAAGAATCTGGTTAACTTACAGTCGAACACTTTACAATTTTTCAGTGACTTCAAGTTGAATTTAACGCTCCTAAGCTAATATTTATAGCAATATATTTTATTTATCATGTCAATATTTAATATGTGTTTTAGCAGTTTAGAAGTGATGATTTGCATAAACCTCACACACCCTTTCTCAAGTTAAGTAGAAGTAATTAGCTGCAAAATTTATTAAATGAAAATACTGGTCTTTAAGGATAGCCTTTTGTGCTTCATGTATGTGATGTTCCTCCCTCCCTGTTCCAGGCTACATGTGATGTGTGATGTAATTAGGCTATAATTAGCAAACTTACACAGAATGGTATTGTCAGTGTGACCTACCATAGAATAAAAGGACAAATTTCCCTGTGCAAATTATATTTCGAGTTGTGTTTTCAATATGATTACCAATGCTTTAATATCAAATATTCAGAAGGAATAATTTTCTTTTGAGGAACCCCATATCGTGTTCCGTAATCTGGACTAGTCTGCATCCCTACCAACATTGCATGGGCTCCTCTTTTCTTCTCACTTGCACTAACACTTGTTAGCTTTGCTCCTCTGGACAATAACCACTTGAATAGATGTAAAGTGCTTTCTGCTGTGATTTTTAACTCACATTTCCCTTGTGGTTAGATTTCTTGGAAAAAAAAAATATATTTGCTGGTTATTTGGATGACATTTGAAAAATGTATGTTCAGGTCATTTACCCCTTTGATAAATTATTTCCTTAATATGAAGTTAATTTTCCCCCCTAGTTCTATATATATATTATAAATATCAACAATTTTTTAATTGAGTAGGTTTTCTCTTTGCTGTATCCTTTTATTATGTATAGACAATGTAGTTTGATACAATCTCTTTTTTTAACTCTTAAATTTCATGAGTTAAGTCTTGTGTATGCACACGCACATGTGTACACACACACACACACACACAAATCAAACAAACAAAAAATAGCCCTGCCCAATCCAATGTTGTGTGGACTTTTATTATATTTTCAGGATAGTCTTGAAATTTTGGGAGCATTTTGCTTGTTTTTATTGTGATGGGGGTGAACTCAGGGCATGTGCATGACTGACAAGCATGAGCAACACCTCTAGACCCAGCTGTCAAGTCTGACTTTCAGTCTCCCATTGGTCTTGAGTTAACTTTGACAGACAGTGTGAAATGAGGTCCTGATGTTATTTCTCTGCTTGCAGATGTATACTTGTTCCATTTATTCCAGAGACTGGCCTTTTCTTCCTCTGTTTTTTTGGCCCCTTCGACAAAAATCAATACACGAATGAGCAAAATGTCCACTATCTGTTCTGTTATTTTTATCAATATCTATTTTTATGCTAGTACCATGATAAGGCTCTAGCTTTGTGGAATACAGTTTGGAGTAAGGTGTATGCCTCCAGGTTTGTTCTTTTGGCTTGATTGCCTTCACTTTTTCTGGCTGTGATACTCTGTAAATTCTAGGATGTTTTTTCTTTTCTGTTTCTGTGAAAAGTGACATTGTAATCATAAAAAAATACACAGGCAGAGTGGTCTCTGGTACAGAGAAAGTATTCAGATAGAGGCATAGAGACTATCTATTGAAATTGGGAGTACATGGGCTACCATGACAGAGCCTGAATACCAAGGGTATCTTTGAGGGATTCGCCTAGCATCACTCTGCACATAGAAGAACAGAAGCAAGAACATGGGCTTTCTTTTTATTTTATTATCTCTTTGGAACATCCTAAAGTAGATTTTGATAATAGTTATTCTGTCCACCAGCTTCTCCCAGATTCAGCTCCCTTTTCTCTAGTCTCCCACCTTTAAATTCAGTTTGTGTCGCTCTTCGATGTGTAGCTCTCAGTTGTGGTAGTTAACCTATCCTTAGAGAAAACTGACTCCACCTCTCCCAGAACCTGACAGAGCACAGGTTTTCTGACTGCTACTTTTTTAAACTTTGTTTTTGGGTATGTTGTATCAAGCTGTTTCCTGTCTTATTTGTCCTTAGAGAATGTTGTTCAGGTTTAACTTAAGAGTTACAGCTAAAAAAAGGAACTTCAGTCTACTTTAATGAACAACGCCTTAATTTGTTAGTTCAAGTACAAAGTTTCAGTTTTAGGGCTTTTGTTTTCCCAGTTTTTGAGCTTATAAAATGGATTTTAATGATTAAAACCAATGCTCTTATGTGCTGTGGTGGGTGTGGGGAGAGGAGAAGAAACAGTGTAAGTTGGATTTTATTTCCTACCAACGGAAGAGATCAAAGCAAAGCAAAGACCATAGAAGCTCCGAGCAAGGACTCATGGCTTCGGTGACCCTGGGAACACACAAAGCTACTCTGCAGCTAACTCATTCAGGGCACAATCTCAATCACAACAGACTGAGTGAGTCAGTGTTCTCCAGAGGAGCAAAACCAGCAAGACATGTAAAACTCTGAGTCTGGGCCATGCTCATGTCCCTGGAGTCGATGATTCATATGGTTCCAGCCAGTATTTGGGAATGCAAATTTTGTAAAGTGCTCCTGACAATGCTGATAACTCCTAATATTCAAGGCTATGGTGGTGAAGTATTCTGGCTTTAAAAGGTTTGTGTTTACACCCTCTCCTGAAATAGTTTATGCCATGGCAATAGCAGACGAGTGATCTAAATTCTATGGGACCTCACGAATTGATCTAGAAAGCGGGAGAACACTGTCCTTTGTTTTGCCTCCTCTGTTCTGGTTGCAAAAAGAGAAGAAACTTGAGCAGTTTCTTGGAGTTCAGTGCAGAAAACTAGGCTCCTTTAAGATCTGGACTTGTCCTTCTTTCTCTTAGCGGGCGCTTCTCCGTGCCTTTCCCTACGATCCTTTACACGTTTGGTTTTCATGACTCCTTAGGAACACCGATT
>JAMJFZ010004176.1:0-81409 GCA_026225945.1 Cricetomys ansorgei
TAATTACTCAAACTTTTCCTGTTGAAGTGAGGCACTGGGAAGGTAGCATGCACTCTGCTTTAAATGTCAATTCTACTGGGGCATCAAAGGGTTCACCAAGAAAATGCAATAAAATGATAAAATGATTACATTTAAAATAGTGGATATTAATATCAAACCGCAAGCAATCCAGCAAGTTCATGTATCAAACTTTCTTCAGAGATTTATATCAAACCAAATTCCTACTCTAGCAAGAAATCACAAATTCTGGGAATGAATTCCAGAACCCACACTGTCCATCAGATCTTGGATGTTCTTGTTTTCAGCAGACAGTGATGGTTCAGTCCCTGAGGTGTGATGCCAATCCCTAGGAAGAATGGTAAAATGGGCTATTTTAGGGTCATTCCTTTATCTTGCTGTTGCTGACTATAAAAGTGAGCATGAAAACAATACAGTTTGAGTGGCTTATGACAATACAAATAATTATCATACTGTTCTAGGAGTCCAGAGACTGAGGGGGAAGCTAAGTGCCTAAAATCAAAGATTATGCTAAGCTGTGATCCTTCTGTAAATTCTTAGGGAGAATCTGTGTCCTTTCCATGTTTAACTTCTGGAAGATGCTCTCACCCCTTGGACCAAATGCCTTCCTCTTTTCAGGGTCAACAGCAGAGGATTTCAGATTTATGTGCCTTTTCTCTGCTGTATCTCATCTCCCTCACTGTTTCTGAAACCCTCTCGCAAAGATTTCTGTGCTTATATGGGGATCCCCAGGTAATCTGCAGTAATCTACTCCTCCAGAAATCCTCAACCCTAATCACATCTGCAAAGTCCTTGCTGCCCAGTAAGGTACTATATTCACAGATCATGGGGATTAGGTACTGGACACATTGAAAACTATTACTCTGTTAACTATACTCCCCACCATTGCAACCCCCTTATTCCTTCTTGTGAAATTTAAATTTCTAGGTGGCACAGAAGACTTACTCAAATATTATTTTAAGATATTGGACTGACTTTTACTCTGGTTTCCATCTGTAATAGACTTTTTCCAGGTATCAAAGAACCTTTCATGAAATTTGTTAGTGCATGCCTGTAATCCCAGAACTTGATAGTCTGAGGCAAGAAATAAGTTCAAGATGAGTCACGTGTAGTGACTCAGCACTAGTGAGACAATAGCAAGTGGATCTTTAAATTCAAGGCCAACCTGGTCTACAGAGATAGCTCTAGGACAGTCAGAGCTACACAGAGAAATCCTGTCTCATCTCAGAAAAAAAGGCAATATCACCCTCAATTATATACTAAGTGTGACATAAGCCTGGGCTATGAGGCCCTATCTACAAAGCACACATGTGTGTTTGTGTATGTGCATTTGCATGCAAGTGTGCATGCATATACGTCCGCACACACAATGATACCTTGTCTTAATTCACCTTATCGAAACACTTTCAATGATCTTTCTCTACCCTGCTACCTGTACATCTCATTTCAAAGCAGAAATCCATTTCAGCTTCTTTCGAGCTTTTTCTTTCCTCCCTTTTCTTCTGTCCCTATCACATTTATGTTCTCTTAAAAAAAAAAAAAACAAAAAAAAAAGCTCGCTGTTCTTCCAGAGGACCTGAGTTCAGATCCCAGCATCCTTGTCTACCTCCTTCAGCTCAAAGCTGCCTGTAACTCCAACTCCAGGGAATTCAAATACATAAATTCCAATAAGCCCACTTATTGTCTCCACCAGCATATATGTGCCATGTAGACATACATGCAACACATAAAATAAAGTACAAATAAATCTTTAAAAAAATCCTCCAATTACTTCACATCAGTAGACATGCCAATATTGGTGGGGGTAAATTTCAAAAGAACCCACCCCAAGAAGAAGCCAACCGAACAGATGGCTGCTGATGGAGACTGAATTGGCTTTTAAAGGAAAAAGAAAGGAAACATGAGTAGGATGTTTACAGGGGGGAAGCCTTCTGAAAGAGTATAGACTGAGGGAAAAACACAGCTCTCTGCACCATGGCTTCCTCACTTCTGCGTTATAAAATCTGGACATTAAAACAAACCACAAAAAAACCCTTTCTGTCTAGTGGAGAATTTCCCTTTTGTATTTAAGAATAAAACCTTCCTGCCTTTCACAGATATCCATCTTTATTTTCCTTTGACTTTTCCATCACAAGAGACATAAAAAAAAATCTTATATAAATGGTTTCAAGCACTGTCGTGTGATGGGAAATCTCTATGCTTACCTAGGAAATGTGGGTCAGAATTTTGCCTATGGGTAGGAATAAGGAAATACAGGGCAGGCTAAAGTTTTAGTTCCATGAAATTGACAAGGAGGAGGTATGCTGTGGGAAGTGTACATGACCATGTGCCCCACAGGCAATTATGTGAACAAGGACTGGTGAGAGTTATCAGATAAGTGTCATGAAAGACATGGGTTCAAACGAAGTCTGGAAAAGGTATCAAAATTCCAGTAAAAGAGTATATGAATGATGAAGAAGTAGAGAAAAGGCAGATCTTAACATGGCACGCACCTTTGCCCAAGTGCTTACATGCAAGAGAACCAGAAAGCACATTGCTAAGAAGACTTCCCCTATGGGGAGAAGTGAAACATTTCTCATTTTTCCCTTTGCTGGTCAGTAGGTCTTAGATCCCATCTCTTAACCTTTCTTGTTTTCTTACTTATTTCCTCTTCACAGTTTCATCTTTCAAATGTTGGAAAAAGCAAAGTTTCTTATGCTTTCCAGTAACACAGTGGTTAATGGTACTGATGCTATATAGATTGACACGTGTCAGTGAGGAGGGTTCATTGTGCTGTTTTCCTCAAAGCATGAAGCCAAGAACACAGGCTGTTAATTTCCTACCAGTAAGGATCAAGGAAGCTTTCATCCCACTCTTAGGATTTGCCATATCTGAGATTATAGGATAGGGGAGATGAACTCTTGAGATACACTTGCCAAAATGCTTTCTCCAAGATTAACATAGTGTAAAAAGATGAATATTATGAATACATATATGACCCCTTTTCCCTGGCAACCATTCTACTCCAATCAAGGTTTTGTTTTTTTTGTTTTTTTTTTTTAATTTTGAATGTTAAACTAAGTTCTATCTTCTGAACAAGATGTACTAACAACCATACACCACACATATCATGAAATGAATTATTGACTGACTCATTCAGAATCTTTTACAGTTTTATACCCTGACTATGAAAAAAGGCACTAGCTATGGACTTGTTTTCAAAAGGGACAAAAGATATGTCCCTCAAAGTGCTTATATATCCCAAAAATTATAGCTAGTTCCCATAAAGAAAGGAAAATAGATTCATTTTCCTGATACATTGATAAAGCACCTGGTCAATGTCAGAAATAAGAAAAGTGATAGTTGCTTTTCTTTTAGTATGCATGATATACAAGACAAAATTAGACAACAGCACAATGGAAACATAGTAAGTAGGAAAGGTATTGAAAAGAGAATGAAGTTAAAGAGATTCTTCCTGATAAAGAATTGAGAAAGATCTAGGCATAGCATCCTGGAGAGAAGAAGACGATAAGAAAATAAAAGAATTACAAAAAGAAGTAAAAAATATGAGTTAGTCATGAAATGCCAATAGTTCAAAAATTTGGACATCAATGTGAAAGGGTTCTGAACAAGAAGCTGTAAGAAAACAGAGGCAGGATGGGACCATGAAAACTGTTACATACTTCCTGTGGTATTTAAACATAACTCTGTAGGTGATGGAAAGCCACAGAAGAATTTGTGTAATACATGTAAGGATTTGTATTTACAAAAGAAGAAGTGTGGTCAAGCAGTACATGGTGTACTGAAGAACATAGGGAGATGGAGGAATGGAGGCAAGAAAAGAATTCAAAAACACATAGTAGCTCAGACTGTGGCTATGTAAACAAAGAGAAAAGGCTGAGTATAACACACAAAAATGGAAGGTAGTGTGGACTGGAAATGGAACTAAGTTATTTGTGGGAGGATGAGAGACTAGGGGATTCAAATATACCTACATAAATAAACCATATGTATAACCACATAAATATGACATATATATAATTTTGAGAATAGCCCTAGCTGTTCAAAGTGAACTCACTCTGTAGACCAGGCTAGCCTCAAACTCAGAGCTCTGCCTGCCTCTGTCTCCTAAATACTGGGATTAAAGGCCTATGCCACTACCACCTAGCATAAGAATGGGGGATATTGAAGCAAGGCTTTGCTCTTTGGTATCAATACACAGAAACATAGGTACCACCAACTACATAACAGACAATAGAAGGGAAAGTTTCACTAAAGACATATATTTCTCTCTTACATCATTGGCTAGAAGTGTTCTGTATGCCTGGATGTATCCCACAGTTATTGAATATCCAGGATTTCATAAAGAACTCCTATGTAGGAGGTACAAAACCCCCCTTGGAGCCTGCAGTGTTTAAATGGGTGGAAGTGCTCAAAATGTCTGGAAAATATTTCATCATTATAAGTGACCTAACCGTGAAAGTGTCTATTTGGAACCAATCCCAATTCTCAAACTTCTTAAAGACTTTTCCTCACATGAAGAAAGTGAAGTAAGCAATGCTAACTTCTCCCCCATGGAGTCGGGAATTTTGTGAGAAGCATTGCTGGGAAAAGCTAATTCATCTAAGAAAACGAGACTGGGCTGAGATGGCAGCAATCCATGGAAGAGTGCTCCTGTAATTGGAACAACACTGGAATGGGGCTTGATGGATCAAAGCCTTCCACTGGCCTAATAATATGAATCGTCCTGCTTGATGACCCTGATAGAGACAAGGACAAAGGAAGAGGCTAGTCAACTGAAAGGATAAAATTTTAGCATTCCCTTCAGGCCTGTGAATTCATTTCCAAATGAAAAATCTCCAAATCCCAGCAAGGCCACAGCTTCAACATGAACCTTTCTAAGGTCATCTTGTAAAAGCTAATGTTGAAGTCTTGGAGATGTGAGGAGAATTGTACAATATCAACGATAATTAAAAGGTCACAACTGCTTTACTCACATGATAGAAAAAATGTAAAGAACTTGAGCTCACATGAGAAGGAATATTTATAAATGAATATCATGTGTGCACTTGCTCTCTTCAAGGACGCATACAAAACGCATGGTTTCAATAAGCTCAGGTCAGCTCTAAAATTTTTGGGGAGAAGTACATCTTTCATTGTTTATTACTTTGTCTTTATAGTATATGACTCCTAGACCATTCCTCAATCTAGCATCCTTCTCTCAAGAGGCTGAACCACTCAAACATACCACAGCATCTTTGGAGCCAACTATTACTATTACTATTATCACCATCATGGACATTGTTTATTTCATTCCTTATCACATGGCAAACATGGTGCTAAAATTTTAATACCCATTATCCCACATAAACCACACAGCCATTTTTGAGACTCACACTGTTATTACCTCTACCGATAGAAAAGTAAAAGTTAGAAAGGAATATTTGATTCAATGCCACACAGAAGGTCCACGGAAAGTTCCTATGGATGTTAGAGAGACACTTTAGTTAGTGAGAGCTTTGTGCTCATCTTTGCCTGGCTTTATCATACTTTTCAGCAATAGGACATTCGCCCTATTGCTGCTCAGATGAACTTAGAAACTGGGGTTCATAGAGTTAAGTGGGGTTCATAACTGTTGGTTAACAAAGGCTATCTTTATTTCACACATCTGTAACTGCTTTTCCTTATAATGAAGCAGAACTCCATATCCTGGTAATTTTTGAACATTAGTTGTGGTCTTAGTCTCTTAAGACCTTGACAATAGTTCAAATGTCTCATTTATCTTAGAGTCATTCAGCTATGGGGAAACAGTCTTAACTCTCCAAAATTTCATTTCCTTCACTTACTCTTCACATATTCTGACTCCTGAATCTCTTATCTTTATATTATTTTTCATCAGAAATTATTTTTGTTATAACAGACCAATCTTAGTCTGTAAAATATGAATTATAGAGGTAAACCAACATTCCTGGATACATAAACAGTACAGCTTTTAAAGTGAGTCCACTTCTTAAAGAAAAGAATATGAAGACAGGATAGGGGCTAGATGTTGACATTATAACAGTTCATTTCTGTATCTTATGTTGTCTCTATTGGAAATGAATAGCTTTCTCAACAAATGTACTGAGAATTCATGCATTTGTGAAGGAAACATGTACAGAAGCTTTCCTATTAGAACTTATAACGGATGGTACACATGAATATTCTCATAGATAATGGCACAGAAAATGCATGATGAAAAGAGTTCAATGTTAGGAATTAAATGAATCCAAGTTAAGATGCACAAATGTCATTATATGTATATCAAAGTGCTCAAAAAAATGTAATACCTACATCAAATGCTGGATAAGATGAGGAGAAACCCAGGCATTGCTGTTCAGAGCACAAAGTAGGCCAATCATTGTGAAAACAGTTTGACGGTTTCTTGAAATTCAGTTATCAACTAGCATATAATAGCCAGCCATTAATCCATCGGGGGGAAAAAGACTTATTGTTGCAAATAAATCTGTGTACTGATGTTTATAGAAATTTGAACCATGTTAGCCACATCTGGAGAAGGTCCTACCCCTCAACAAGTGGATAACTAGTTTTTGTGGTATATCCATACTACAAAATATCACTCAAGACTAAAATGCAAACACAGCCAACAGACATTACCATCTGGATGCTCTTGAATCGTGCCAAATTCTAAATCTCCAGTTCCTAAGGACTCTATACCATGTTGTTCCTTTCATACAATTGTTTTCAATGACAAAGTTAGAGAAGTGAGCACAGATCACTTCACTGAAAGAAGGGGTAGGGTAGGAGTGAAGTGGCTGTGGCTAAGATTGCTCAGCTCCGGTGATCTCGCCTGTGATAGCTCTGTGTTTCAATGCATCAGCATCCTTGCTATATTGTTGGCCTATAGTTTTTTCAAGATGTAATCACTTGTAGAAACTTGGTAAAGCGCTCACAGATACCATTCTCCACTTCGTCTGATAACTCTACATGGCCATGATTATCTCAAATAAAAAGTTTAATTGAATTGCAGCAATACAAATAAAGCATGTCACAGTTTTTTGTAATTCTGTAATCTGCATTTATATTCTGTGTTTCCCATGGTGATCCACAGGATGCTTCTAACTCTTGTGTAAGAGCAGCCATCTATCACCACAGGCACTTAGGAAATGCTAGCTTAAATATCTCCTTTGTAAGAGTTATTAGATCCTTTATTTTGCTTATCTGTCTTCTGGCTCTTCAAGTGATGAATGGGTTAAATACAATTCTTCATAATTTCTTGGTTCTGAAAACTTTATTCCTTTCTCTCCAAATCAGATGCCAGAAAGAATGGAAAAAAATCTTGAGTCTAAAGTTTCATGGACTTTGTTTAAGGAAATGCTGGTGTCCCCAGAACATGATGTTTAATGTTCTATATTGAATAATACGCAAGAAAAGTTATTCTATGTAAAAGCTGCAACCAAAACAGAAGAGAATATATTTGCAGAGTGAAGACTGAGGACATGGGGAAGTTCAGAGTTCCTGCAGGGGGTGGATGTACGAAGAGCTGTTAAGCTGTCAGTTCAGAAAGGTGCTAGAATATGAAGCTAGAAAGTTGAATTTCATCCCAGAAGTGGAAAAGTTCCTACCCAGCTCTACCCTTTTATTCTACTGAGGACCGTGAGAGAGGATTAACTAATGTGACCATCTAGATTGATGGCCAGTGTTTCAAAAGTGGATCTTTATCTGTGATTACACCTCGTACATGGATAAATTCACAACATCACTACATGTGTTCAGTATTCTGACTCATGGACCACTGGCCATAAATCCCTTTTGCAAATCACCTGATTTTTTTCAGATGAAGAAACAAGGCCAGAATTACACTAGTGAAATAGAATTCAGGTCTTCTGTGTTCCAGCACAAACCTCTTTGAGGTCTCTATCCAGGTATCAAAAGGGGTTTCTTAGCCTGCATTTAAACATAACTTAGAAGGATGGAGCCTTCCACTTGAGCTTTTTGGAAGAGGGGTAACTTTGGGAATCAGTGAAAAATCCTACACACTGATTAAAATTACCCTAGGGCTTCAGGATCAGTTAGGAAAGCTTTTCATCATACAACCGCAGAAGAACTCAATAAACAGCCCCCATTTCCAACCTGTATTTTGAGAACAAAAGAGCAAATCTATCAGGAGGGTGGAGGAAGGGGGCTGGCAGTTGGGACTGTTTTCCTGCGGTTTCAGTATTAAATAATCTGGTTTGAATTGCTGTAAAGTACAAAAACAAATGGCATTCAGCCGTGGACCTTAACCCACAATATCAGTTTTTGAGAATGTTGTTTTGCCTTACAACTCAATGGAGCATAGCATCACGTTTGGTAACTGGATCTTATTACTGAAGTCCCCAAATGGGAAATGTCAGGGCACGTGTTATTTACAATCACAAGTTATTTCATTTATCTAAAGCTTCTCTTGGATGTGTCCAGATTTCAAGCTACAGGTCTTGAACCTAAAGTCACTGCACCCTGGTCCATCACATGAAGACTTTAAGGTCTTAACAACTTTGACACCAGAGACTATAAGTGACCTCAATCAAAATTGTACTTAGAGATATGGGAGGGGTTCTCTGAATGAGGGTCTAGCAGGAAATAATATTCATGGGTTGATATGCTTTATTCAATGTTATCATAAAAGTTCAAAAAACAAACGCTTGGAACTGAAAATGGCTTCCAGCCATGAAGCCAGTACTACAAGATGTTGAGAAAACCAGAAAGCTGTGTACATGTTACACAGCTCAACGCCCTGTTACTACATTGGCAATTGTCTCAACACACTAAGTCTGCATGTTTCCATTTGTCTACTTAGCCATGATTCTATTTAGACAGGGTGCCTTAACATCTCCAAACCATTGTTGGTTATCAAATGAAGGAAAATATGTCAGCTGGTGTATCACCATGGAGATACAGTGAGACTATACTAATACTGAGACTGTATTAATAAAATGTCTGGTTTTATAGAGAGTTGTGGTTGCTCAATAATCCAGCTCCTTACCTTTTTCAGAATTATCACTACAGAAACTCTCTCCTGACTGTTTTCATATGATTTCCCCTATGTATACCCTACTTTGGCAATGCAGTGTGAGGTTTTTAGAGGCAGCTTAATTTTGTCCATTGTACTGCAGGTATAAAACGTAGCTTTACCCTGCTTCAATCAAAATAGTTTGTGTGTATGATAGAAATGCATCACATGGCAGGGAAGTATAAAGTAATTGGAACCATTCTGTCTCTGCCTTGGTTGATAAACTTGAAAAACAAAAACAAAATAAAGGACAGTGTGTCTTTGTACTCCTTGTGCCCAGAATAGCCTCAATGATCCAAAATAGCATTGCCTTGAATAAAGTATAATTGCTATTTCATAGTTATTTTCCACAACTTGGGATGCTATTGATTCTTGAAGACACACTCACCAGAGCTTCTTAAATCATTGTACTTTATGAGTCGATTGAAACTCTCTAGGTAGAGAGTTCTCTCTAACTCTCAAAACTTCTCACCTTCAAATGCTGTGCCATTTAAAAGCCAATAGATACACCACGTGAATGCACTCATCTCTCCACTAATGAACTCATCTCTCCTGTCTTCATATGTGCCTGATACACATTACTAAAATTTTACAGGTCAGAGGACACATTACTAAAATTTTACAGGTCAGAGGACACATTACTAAAATTTTACAGGGCAAAGGACACGCAGAGTCACAAGAAAACCTTTGTTAATATGGCCAACTATCCCCTTCAATGTGTGTTCCTACAATCTCAGTAAGGCTACTAAGGCTTACTACTAAGGCTACTCCATGCTCCCCCAGCATCTGTGGTTTAGTATTATGGTCTATGGAGCCCTTATTCACAAGCTCCATTTGCTGGAGTGCCCAACACCTTCTGCAAAATGCAGCACAGACTGTTCCTGCTCCATGAACTATCCTCTCACATTCTTCCACATTGTTAGACAGTTTCTGTCTGTGTTTGTGAGCCTAAACACGGCACTTCATAGTACTTGCCCCACAAGTAAGCTGTT
The DNA here is from genome assembly GCA_026225945.1 of Cricetomys ansorgei. Taxonomy (NCBI): domain Eukaryota; kingdom Metazoa; phylum Chordata; class Mammalia; order Rodentia; family Nesomyidae; genus Cricetomys; species Cricetomys ansorgei. Next base: position 10,042 of record JAMJFZ010004176.1, read on the forward strand.
CTTTAGTAAAATAGTGAGAAATTTATTTCTTGGTCTAACAGTAACTCTCATTGGAGGATCTTGGAAAGGATTTTCCACAATCTACCTGAGAAGCAGAAGTAGGTGTCCAAGAAAAGGAGAAAGGAATAAACTGGCAAAATAAAAAAAGAAGGAGTACATAGTTTGTATAGTTAAGTGAAATTAATTTACCAACTGTCTTAATTTTATACATCATTTCTTTAACATGGGAAATAATTATTTATGTTCATGAATAAACTCCTTGAATCAAAACACGTAAAAAACATTACTTACCAGTAAATTTTAAAATATGAATCTTAAATCTTAAGGCTTTATTGACAACTGAAAGGTTAAAAACTAGAGAACCAAAATAAAGTATATATTTATATATGTAAAAATGAGAGTTTGACCTTTTGTGGCTTCTGTTTATTCTGTTTATTTTATTCTTTACATGTTTCAATAAATTATGAAACAATCCAAAGTATCATAAATTTCAGATTAGTTCACATTTCTTGTGTTTTCAATTACTTTATAACTCTCCAGTTTTTTACTGCCAGTGTTAATACTATGTCAGTGATCTGAAGGGCTCTCTCTCGCTCTCTCTCTCTCTCTCTCTGTCTCACACACACACACACACACACACACACACACACACACACCACATACACCACACACACACACAGACATACACACCCTAAACCCCCACCGCACCCCTCATCACACACCTTTCATGAGCTATCTTCTGCTTAGAGCACAGTTGTAGCTTTAGGGGTAACCCTTCCTTCCTGTCTGACATTTCAGTTCCCAACTTGAGAAATCTGACTGCCCTTGGATTAAGCCTAAACATGATGTCAAGTTTTCCACTACTTGAAGAGAAAAGTATGTCCCTTCTTAGTTTAAAGAAGCCTAATTGTGTTTACTCTTGTGTTAACTCTGGGCATTCCTGGATTCCTTCTATGGGAAGGAGGATTGCTAGTATCCTCTTACAGATGACTAACACGGTGAGGGGCCTCAGCGATACATGCCGGCTAATACCCAGGCTTCTTCCTGAATGGATTAAGATAGAGTTGAAAGAAAAAGCTACTTTGAGATCTTAGGGATGTTACGGGTGTCATTTTGTTGGGAAGTTCATTCTCCATATTTTAATATCCTCACCAAAACAAACAAGAATCAGCTTTTTAAGAAGTCAGAATAATTAAGTTGAAAAATGATAGAACGGTGTTCGAGTGAGCACAATGTATATAGTATCTAATACACTGTGTGGAGTTAGAGCTCAAAAACACAGGTCGAGAAAAAGTGGAAGGGTGATGCTGCCTGATGAGGCAGAGGTAGATGGGTGTGTGTGTGTGTGTGTATATGTATATATATATATGTGTGTGTGTGTGTGTATGTGTGTCTATATATATATACGTATATATATAGTGTGGTTTGAGAGAGAAAGAGAAAAGAAAAGCTTTGCATAGTATGAAACCTTCCTTTATTTTTTCCATCAACAATGATTTTATGGAGTACAAAGATAAAGTACGTCTCTTCCACAATATGAAACATACCTCAGATTTTCAGAAGATTACTCACTCTCAGTGTCATTACCCTCTCTGTCCCCATCTCTGTTCTCATACGTGACTATCTGTACACCAAACACAAATAAGCTCTAGAGATACAAGAGTTTATTAAAATCAAGGGCCCTAATTCCATGTTTATATCTGAGAAGATATGAATATTTCTTTTTATATTCTGTTCAGCCTTCCCCATCCTTCTTTTCCAGTTGTGGAATATTTTATGCTAATGATACTTAAATATTATGATTTACAAGGCTATTAGCATAACAGTAAGAATTTAGTTTATTTTGTTGAGAAGCTAGGAGGCAGACACCACCTGACCAGGCCGTCTGTAAGCAGGTGGTAACAAATAAAGCTTTGGACACTTAGTAATTCAAAGCTTAAAAAGAAGAAAACATGGCAAAAGAAGTAATATTTCTGAATGAACTGGAGAGGTTTCTCAAAGACAGAAGGCGCCTATGAGTAACACTAAAGACTGCTGCAAACGCTTGCTTGTCATCAGTCAGGAAGAAGTCAGGATCATTCATCTTGCTGAGCAATCCGTACATTTCAAGAAAAAAAATAAGAGTACAGTCTCACGGAGAATGGAAAAAAGTAATCATCCAGTAAGCTGGAAACCCCTTATCCCTGCACAAGCAGACACAACTTAAAGAGTTGTCTACACCTTAGAATGTTAGGTGAAATAAACAAGGTTAATTCTGTCAAAGCCAATGAAGGTGAGGGGAACTTTGTTAGTGTATTGTAATCATAGCTTTCCCTAGCATACCTGGCTATTCAGCTAGATATTGAAGACTCAATGAGAAAGTACTTGTCAAATATTGTGGAAAGCATACAGTATGCCCAATGCTAGTTGTTAGCAAATGTTGATGAAAAACTTTATGGCATTATGGTTTTCATTGACAAATACCCTCAATCTATGCTAAGGAACTTGTTCCTGACTGTATTTGCTATAGTATTTCAGCAAAGGATCATGTCACATTTAAGAACAAAGTATCTATGATGGTATGATAAGAAAGAATATGGGGCTGGATGGTTGTGGCGCACGGTTTTCATCCCAGCACTCAGGAGGCAGAGGCAGGTGGATCTCTGTGAGTTGGAGGCCACCCTGGTCTTCAAAATGAATTCCAGGACAGCCTTGTCTTGAAAAACAAAACAAAAAAAAATCAGTCAAATAAAGATATCATGTTTTGTTTTGTTTTGTTTTGAATTCTGCAAATCTGTACACAAGTCTCATCTCTACCATTTACTGACCTGTGACTTTACGTAAATTAACCAAGTTTTCTAAGCTTCAGATTACCATTTGTAAAATGTTGTTGGTAGTCGTCTTGTTGACTGGAACATATTGAGACTGAAATAAAAACTTGTGTCTCAATGATTTTAAGTGCCCTAAACATAAGTTACAGCCCTAAAAGGGTAACATCTAATTAAAATTAAATATTGGCTGGCTGCTTTAGATCAGAGCAGAAGATGAAAATAGATCTTGCTCCTACCCTATGGAAAGGAGAAGGAGGAAAAAGCAAGAAATAGCCAGTAGAATGCCCTGAGTCAACTTAAAAGAAATTTTGAAAGTCTTACCATTGGCTTTTGATTGGTAAAGTCCCATGTTGACATTGCCTGATTAAAAACTACAGTCTCTAGAAACTGAATTATATTTGGGCAATTAAAAGTAGCTTAGCTGAACGATGTGAGTAAAAGATCATCTTCTGGGGCCAAGATTTGTTGTCATCAATCACAAACAGACAAGAACCCAGAAAGGAGCTCTTGTAGAAAATATTTATGTCGGTTACTATGCACTTGGGCTTTGCGGGATGTGTGTTTTTCCAACAGTTAATAGCATAGTAGCCAATGTGCACAGGTTAGCTCTTGACTGTTTTCCTTTCTCATTTCTTCTTTTTTACTCTTATAATTAATGACCTGTGATCATATATTTTGCTTACTTCAACCCCCATTTTAGTTAGACAAAAAAAAACCCCTAACATTCAACTACTTAATTATTTGATTTAGTTAATCCTGGTTTACAATTTCATCTCCAGATTTCAAAGAAAAAAATCAAATTTGTCTCCAATTACCTTAGAAATGATGACTGCAGGGGCTGGAGCAGTAGCTCAGTGAGTCAAGTGCTTGCTATACAAGCATGAGGGCCTGAAGTGAATTCTCTGGATACAAAACAAAGGCTGTGTGCCACGGCATGCATCCGTGACCTAGGGAGGCCATATTCACATGGCCTTATTCATTTATTAATCTTGCCCCTACTCAAGGAGAAAGCACTCTTCCAGACAGTAGGCACAACACAGCCAAATAAGAAATGCTTACAAATTTCTACAAACTTACAGCTAAGAAGGTAGCTGGTTTCAGATTTTTCTAAATATGGTACTAAAGAAAAATACAACGTACACAAAGATAGACACAAGCACAGTGACCTTAGGAAGTGATGGCATTGATGTTAGTGGTGTAGAGAGGGAAATAGGAAAGGCTTCCTCAACTCTGGAGATGATCTGTAAGCCAAAACGTTTTAGAGTGAGAAGCAAGAAAAACAAAGTTTGAACTGTAGGGTGGGTGCCATAATAAAACTCCATTTGGCATCTTACAAATATTTCTGGTGCTCTTTGCTGGACCCCAGGGACATAATAAACACATAGTTTTTGATTGACAGAGTCTACTGGTGCATACAAGCCATTACAGAAATATCAAATTGATACAATAGCAATGAACAAAAAATAGTCAGCTGAGGAGGTTTCTAAGGCCCTGAGCAATTGCATATCCAGTTGGCTTTCTCTGGCTCAGTCTAGGGGCTGGGCTTTCTGAGTTCTGTTTGCCTTCCCTCTGCTCTTCCTACCTCATGATGTCACCATTGTGCTGACCCCTCTCTTCACTACGCTTCCCTGTCCTTGTCTTACCTGAATCCCGACAAAAGTTCTACCATTTACATATTGAATCAAGAGTCCAGATCCAGATTATGTGACTTATAGTTGGATGCCTTGGGAAGCACTCTGCTCTAATACTCTGTAACACCAAAGGAGTCATAACTCCTTCATCTCCAGTGTCTCCATCCAAAAGTGATCAAACCTTGATATACTTGAAGATAGAGGGAGGTGTTTTGTGTGTCTATCTTTCTGTCTGTCTGTCTGTCTCTCTGTCTCTGTCTGTCTGTATGTGTATCTCTCTCTCTCTCTCTCTCTCTCTCTCTCTCTGAGAGAGAGAGAGAGAAGGATTTGTCAGGTAAAAGTCAAAAGATACTCTGAAAATAAGAAAATCTCAGGTGAATTCCTTGTTTACTACTAATTTTCTTTGAACAACAAAAATCACCATTATTCCTGGTCTTCTGTTGTCTTTTACTAAAAATGGATTCATTTCCTCACATAAGATATGATGACAGTTTCCCTTCCCTCTACTCCTACCACTTCCTCCCACCTCCCTTCCCCATCTGAATTAACCCCCTTCTGTCTCTCATTAGAAAACAAACAGGCTTGTAAGGAATAATATAAAATAAGATAAAACACAAGCTAACACATTGGGACAAAACAAAGAAACAGAAGGAAAAGATCCCCAGAAACATATACAGGTGCAGATAGCCACTCGTTCACATACTCAGGAATCCAATAAAAACATTTAAACTGGAAACTAAAATATATACATAAAGGACCTGTAGGGTAAAAAGAAAAAATAAAAAATATAAATAAATACAACTAAAAAAAATTAAAATGAGGTTACTTTTTGAAGAAAGATAAAGCTTTGTCACAACATTGGGAGGTGAGAAACCTTCAAAGAGGCTGTTGTATTCATTTTCTGGTGGTCATCTTCTGCTGAGCATGAGGCCTACCCTTAAGAATGGTTTGTTTCCTCAGTGAGAGTCCCTGGGTTAAAAACTAAATTTTCATTTGCAAATGGTTATCAGCTAGAAATTGCTTATGGGTTAGTCATGGAACTTGTGTCCACCTCTTTCAGCTCTAGGACCTCATATGGTGCAGACCCTTCCAGGCCCTGTGCATGCTGCCTCAGTCACTGTGAGTTCATATGTGCTTCACTTCTGATTTAAAGGCCCTTGTTTCCTCAGTGTCCTTCATCTCCTCTGGCTCTCATACTCTTCCTGCATCCTCTTCCATAGGGCTCCCTGAGCCCTGAGGGGAGGGATTTGATGGAGACTTCCCATTTAGGGTTGTGTTCTGCATACTGTCTGTCTGTGGGTCTCTATGTTTGTTCCCATCTGCTGTAGGATGAAGTTCTGTGATAATGGCTGAGCAAGGCACTTATCTATGAGTATAGCAGCATGTCATTAGGAATCATTTCATTGCTACATTTTTTGTGTGTTTTTTTAGAATAGTGATATTTGATTTTATATTAGGTCCTTCCTTGGGCTATCTAGTCTCAGGTTCTTGGTCACCTAAGCAGTGTGGAGAGAGGGAAGGGAATGGAAGAGGAGTAGAGGGAGCGAATATGGAGAGAGAAATCTAAAATTAAGTGTCGTTTGAGGGTAGTATGGAAATTTAATGTAGTAGAGATTCTTAAAATGTATACATATTGAAAGCAATCTAAATGAATTCTTCACATAATGGGAGAGACAGAGTCCCAACTGCAGATCTCTTATTACCAAATGAAGCTTCCAGTACCAGAATTGGGTTACATCTAATTGAGTTGTTGGCCAAAGAAGTCCCATGGAAACCCCAAACAACCCAATACTGTTGCCAAGAATATAAGTTTTTCTCAACAAACTGAAGGCAAGACCTCATTACAGATACAATACCTACACAACTCAATAAACATGGAGAAGTCAAGCTGGTTCCTATGTAAAGGCTTCACCCCTATGTTCCAGAATCTTTGGCACAGGAATGTACTCTGCATGCTACTAAAAAAGAAATTTAAACACCAACCCAGCCACAAACCCTACATCTACAGTGGTGTATTGCCTTCAAGGTATGCTAGTATGATGGTAGGCAAAACTTGTAGAAATAACCAACCAAAATATTATTTGACTTAAGGCCTACTCCATAGGATGGAACCCATATCCTATATTAACTGCAATAGTTGACATTTCTGCTTAAAAGGAAATCCACAAAGACTGAATAAAAAAAATTAATCAACAATATAATCAAATAAGTAAATCAATTGTGTGTACCAGGAGGGCTAGTAACATCTCAATGGATAGTTTGACTGAAAGATTAGTATTGGATTCACTTAGTAGCCAAGGGTGTGGACGCATATCCAAACAATTTCAGAAAAATATTTAGGAACATCTGTCTATTTGGACTAATGTAGACAAAATATCACTAACTAAATGCTTTGATATCCTTAATCCTAGCTGAAATTCTTAGGGGAAACAGTACTATAATAATATCCATGGATTTATTAAGCTTTGGAGAGTTGACAAAATTGTGTCTCTACATATTTATTCATAAACTCTCATGTCCCCTTTATGATCCAAATTCAAATTCAGTTATTTGTGGTTTCTTGTTTTGTTTTGTTTGTCTTTAAATAAAAGCAGAGGGACCATGACAACAATAAGTTGAGCATGAAGGAGCAGGAAGAGAACTGGAAAGAGGAGGGCACCAACAGTGAGAACATTCAATTGTCTCAGACTTAAAGATGCATGCTTCACACACAGTCTCTAATTCTCTAGACAGATCTGAGATTTAAAGATTCACTTTTAGAAAAAAAGAAACAAAAAATAAATAGAATAAATAAAGACAAAATTTAGGACCTTATTCAGCTATAAGTAGCAAGGACTACAAGAACAATAAAATATTACTGGTTAAAACAATAAAGAATAAAATTATGGTAAACACAGAAATGGGTAGCATGTAACCTAAGGCCAAAGGGAGAATAAAGCATTATGGGTATTCAAGACATCCTGACTAATTTCATGCTCACTGCTTCATTTGCCCTCTCCCTTTCTTCCCCCAAACTTATACGTGAGGTTTTACTGCTTGGGAAAGAATCGTCCTCTTTCTCTTGCTCACTTTCTAAATCATCATAAAGGTCCTCCAATGATGCTCATCAGATCGGCAGCCATGATTCAGTCATCACTGGCCTCTGACTAAGTCAAAAATGCTGAAACTCTTAAAGTGGATGGAGAAGAAATGGATGGTTGATGCTAGGAGTCTGACTGTTTACAGGATTTGACTCAACCGTGTCTGGTTCTGAAGTCCAAAGTGTCTTTATGACCCTAAGACACTATGGTGCTTAGGAGTTACAAGACTATAGTTTTCTTTTCACATATAAGGAATAGCTGGACTGTTGAATTAGAGAGACTCAAATAAGATTTAGATGCTATTCAGATCACAGGTATTATACATATTTATTGGCCTTTAAAAATAAGTTTGCACTCTTAGGAATAGAACTCAGATTCTTTTCCATGCCACTGAACTCCCTATCCGGGTGTTGAGTTTGCACTTTATGAATAACACACTGGGAAATCGTATGCTCACATCTAAAATAATGGTATTCACTCATGTTTTTGGAGTCTCTTCTATAGGCCAGGCATTCTCTCAAATCCTATGCAAGTATTCATTATCTTGATGATCTCAAGAACTCTAGGATGTTCTCTGGTATATTCATAGATGATAATACTTATACAATACTCACTTTAGATGTGAGAAAACAAACACAGAAAGGGGACCAGAAACTATTATCCTTTTTTATTTTAATGGATCTTTTTTGGAGTATAGAAAATAATGAACTGGTTATAAGACAAAGTAAAGAGATTCTTAATGCTATCTTTCCTTTCTCCCTCTTTCTTTATATTACTTCCCTTCTCCCTTGTCAGCTAAGTTCTCCTTGATAAGTGTCCAACTGCAATTGGCCAGCCCTACACATGTGTACATATAAGAAACATTAAATGGCCTCTATAAATAAATAAATAAATATAATAAATAAATAAATAAATAAATAGTTACAGAAGAAGAGGTCACAAACCAGAAAGGTACTTTGGAGGTTAAAAATTGGAAGAAGACAGAGAGGGGTAGAAACGATGTAAATAAATAGTTCTTGTGTATGAGAGAACTCATGCCTCGTATGGTAAGCCTAGCCAACTAACCATAGCTGGAGAGGTCACAGACACTAGATGAGAACCTACCACTGCCATTTTTCTAAATCAATATACCTGTAACTGTATACTAAACACTTTTCCTTTTATCCAAGTTAAGTCTAGCTTTCACGTGCTCATAAAAAAGAAGGCTATTTTTGCAGCAGACTACAGTAGAGATCCATAACTTGTCAAAATTCAGAATGTAAGTATATACATGCACTAATTAGCACATATACAACACAAACCCTACACCTATGGCCTGGGGAACATCGAGGAAGAGAAGACAGAGCGAGTATATTAGTAGGAGGCCCACAATGTCAGAAGTGAGAGTGTCTTTTTTAAACTTCAAACATAACAGGTATGATGCACCCATGAAATCCCAATGATATGGCTGTCTAAACAAGACTACTACAGTGACAACTCCAGTTACCATGCCACCTGGGATGGGATAAATGTCCCAGGGTCCTACCCTGGGATAAAAAACTACAGGCAATAATGGCTGCTGACGGATGGATAATCAGTTTTCTCAATCAAGATTTTATAACAAATTTAATGGTGGTGAAGACACAACCCTCGTAATTTTATTTAAACTGGAAATCATCCCCACAGACCTCACAAACGTGTGTTGTGGGACCAGTGTCAGACAAAGGCTCTGACTTAGACGAATGACTGGGATAGGGAAAGATTTGTTTTGACTTAGATGAGCAAGAACAGACTTGTAAACTTCCACTTTCTCCCTCTTGGATAAAATACTGACTTCTTAACTACAGTTTCAAATTGGAAAAACACTCATTCAAACTTAATTAAGATCAGATGTTTCAGTTTTTCCTCTTTTTATAGTCTTTAAAATGTCATTCAGATGTGTTCACTTGGCAAAAGGAGGAAAATTGTGAGGAAAATTATTTTTTTAATTATTTTTAAATGAAAAAAAAAAACATTTTTAAAGGAAACAGTTTGAGGATAAGGACAGAATTGCGTGCTACTTTTAAAAGTGCACTCTGCATTTCTTATTCATCCTCTGCATTTTCAGACCATAAACTTGTTGCTATCAAAAAAATCTAAACTCTCAGATTGTTTTAAGATTTAAAACTTGAAAAAACTTGAGCCCTTGGATCATAGATGAGATTATTGCAAGAAACGTATACTAATGCCTCTGCAAAATGCCTAATGCAAACTGAAGAGTTTGAGTATCTGTCACTCTTTGAAGAGATTCCCAGTGGTTAGAGCTTGGCAAAATTCTAAGGCATTTTGTTCTCTGTCCTAGGGAAATGACATTTCCTAACGATATATAAAGCATCTGTGAGCTATATCAGACACAATCCTTCAGTTTTAACACAGTCTATATCTCAGTCTCTGAGATGAAAATGCATGTTCACAATGACAAGTGGTTTTTCTTTTTCACTAGGCCTTAGTTGGGCTGTGCATGGAAAATGGCTTTTTATCTTCTGATCTCCTCGTTGGGGCTATTTGCACTTCTTGTACCTCATATCACTGAATTTAACTTGAATCTTCATTTATTGCTTTCAATGGCTCTACTCTAGTGCTACCTGAGAATGCAATATTTTAATGGAAGCAGAAGATTGACAGCTACAAGAGGGGCTATCCAACAAAAGGTGGTAGATACTGCCAAATCTCTTAAAATACATCATAAAATGTTCAAACCTTGGAGGAGCTACTGGGGTTTAGTCAGACTCTGAACCCCTTTACCTGCCAGAGGCATCCAGACTAACTTCGAGAATAGCTGATTAACTCCTAATGATAAGTCCTTAAGTGAGGCACATGGTAGGAATTGCAGATAAAGCCCAAAGAGACTTTCCAACAATAGCAAATTATAATGTCAACCCTGAAGAGGCAAAATACATCAATCTGATGAACAACACTTAGTCAAACTAACATGTCAGTTTCATGTCATTTTCAACACTGAAGAAAAGTGGAAATTCTCCTTTATAATCTTCAAAGTTGTATTGGCTTATTGAAAGATTTTACACACCAGAATCAGGAAAGACTTAAGACATTTTATCATTCCAAACATATATGAAACTAGAATTCCCCCCCCCAACCTCATCCCTCAGTCCACAGGAATGTAAACCAGTTGCCATTATTTGTTATTGATGCATCCTACACATTACCCCAGGGAACGGATTAGGATAAACTACCCTGGTCCTCATTCTTGAACGTGATAAGGTCAAAGATACAGTCAAAAGAACAACAGATGAATTCAGAATACCACATCAATTTTTACTGTTTGCTCTATGACCGTAAGTTCATGCCTTCTCCTCCTCTGAGCCAATTTCTCTATCTGATCAATAACTATGTTGTACAAAGTTCTCTGCAATTCCCTTTAGTGCCCTCACCCCTCAGTTTCTGCGATGAGGATGATCAGATGGGACATTAACTGTCAGCTCTATTCAAATGCTCAACTTCTCTAGTGCCCGAGTGTTCCCAGACCTCTTCCGTATTTATAATTGCATACACTGACCTGATGTCTCCATCCTCCCTCACTCTTTCACTGTCTCCATTTGGTTGCTATTTTTATTGTCGTTTCTTTATCACCCAAAATGTCACTTTCTCTGGGTATATTTATAATGCCTTAATCACAAGTGCTGAATTAGGTGGTCTCTTTATCAACCCCCCCCCCATAGTGTCTCAACCATTGTCACAGCATAATATGGTCAACATTCTGAGGTCGGGTCATCCGTTCTGCTGTACCACACATTAAGTTTCAGCTCCTGGGATACTTTAACAGCTGGTTCACTTCATGTGGTCTGAGAATCTATGACTGTCCAGAGCTTTTCACAACAGGGTGGCTCAGGGTAAAGTCTACAGCACAAGCTTTGACTGGAGACTGTGGGGGGAGTGTCGGCCTGTTTGGGATCACTGAGGATGCCATGAGCTTTCAATCTCAGCAATCCACATATGAGCAAAACAACTGTCCAACAATTTATTAGATACACAAATGCCAAATAGCTGTGACAAATGTCTTGCTTCTGAAATTTCCAGTTGCCCAAGAACCACCCAAAATTTACTCCAGAGTGTTCATATGCAGTCAGATGACTAGGACACTCCCTTCACTGATCCAAATCTCATTTCATGACCATACTGACTCATTATTGCAGTGGCTTCGGGAGTGAGTTTCTGTTGTCCACAATCACCAAATGCACCTTTTTTTAGAAATGGTAAATCAAGTTAATATCCTCACTGTCTCTGACACGGAAAGCATAAGGGCAGATGAGGATGCATGTTTGTACTAGGGCACATGTCTGGAGTGTATGAGACTGTACGGCTTAATTCTCAGCACTGCACAAACAACAACAATAATAATTAAAAGTTGAAACAAAAGCATAAGGCAACATGTATGAAGGTCACTAAATTGTGAGCCTACTTCTTTGGTACTATAATGTCTTATAACTTCTTTAGTACTATAATATCTTATTTTATTAATGTAAAGATAATGATAAAATTTATGACTAATTTTACGAGTCCGCTCTGAACGAAGCAATATGAATACACAATAACGGTTAATCTTCAATTCTTTAGGTAGTGATTCTTGTCCCCACTGTACAGATGAAGATATAGAGACTACCAGTGCCTTAATAATAATTTTAAAGTGACATGGTTGTTAAGTGTCTTATCTAGTTTCAAATATCATGTCTCTAGGCCCCCACCCACTCAACCTGAATGGCAGTGACCTTTCATTGTTCTGAAAACCTCAATGACTGTCACTCATATTTGAATTGAGAAGCTGCTGGCTGAATTAATTGTGCTATAATTATTTAAGTTATATATAAATGTTAATGGCAATCACTTAATAAGCATTTATTCCGTGATAGGTGAATTATACTTTACAGGTTAAGCTTAACAGCTATGTCATATTGTCTTACTATACAATAATTGTCCCCATTTTAAAAGTGAGTAAACTGAGCCTAGATCATAACACCCTTTGTCTAATGTGTCAGGACTCACACTGGAAGACAAGAATTTTTTTCCTGTACAAGAACTACATTGTATCAAGCCATTCAATATTCTAACACAGAGAGGGGAGGGTTAAAAAGCCCTGCCTCTAGCTGAGGGACTATGGATATTTGATGGCTTCTGAGGGAAGGATCCCTTCTTTAAGATGATCCTTGGTAAATTGATCACACCCCAGTGGATAGCCCTATACCCATGTGTATATGAACAAGATGAATGTAATGGTTTATAAATATAAAGTGATGATATAAATTTGAGAGTGGGTATGGAGATGAGGGGTAGATCTAGGAGACATTTGGGAAACAGTGAATGGGTGAATGTGGTCAGAATATTTTACATAAAATTCTAGAGGAATTAATAAAAGTATTTTTAGAAGAGTGCTTTTCCAAGAAAAATAGACTAGCATGTAGTAGTAGTAGCCAAATAGTCTCTAATTTGTCACTGAAAAAGAGAACTAATAAGGAATTTGATTTCATGAGGAAGTGGAACTGGATTAACATGTTTGCCACACAGGCATTCAATCTTGAATGACTATTATTATGCTCTCTCTTTCAATGAATGCTACTCTGTCCTACTTTCTTCTCACCAGTGTGGTACAGGAACCCCATGTATAGTGTTAGCACTGATATTTCTTTTGTCTAGTTTCCCAGCCAATGACCTATACTAGATCTGAAGCCCACATAAAATCTGAATGGGATTGGTATGTGTTCGGGAAATCTGCTCGGGTCCATCTTACAAGATAATGAGTTGGAGAATTACATCAATGGCCAAATATAAATGAGTTGTTACAGGTGAACAGCTTTTCTTAGTTTACATCATAGTGCAGCTCTGTAATCCTATCACTTAGAAGACTGAAACAGGAGGATTCTAAATTCAAGGATACTCTAGAATATTATATAATGAGCTACAGGCCAGTCTGGGTTGCACAATGTGACACTGTTTGAAACAGAGTCAACATCAAAACAAATAAAATATTAAAACCCTAAACATGGTGAGGGCTTTAAAAAAAAAAAATCATTCAACAAGTGCCTATTAACAGTGTCCTGTGTCAAAGAAGGAAATTCCATGTTAATTTCACCTAGTGATCCCAAAAGAGTCAACAAATCCTGCAAGCCCCAATCCCCACCTTCATTAGAAAAGCCTCACAGTTAAGCGCATGGCATTGCACAGTTTATAGCAAATAGCATACTGAAAATTATTAAAGCAGCACCCAGTGGTGGTAGCAACATTTGGGCCTCTGTAGAATATATGTGAACTACTTAGTTCCCTTGTTGCTCACAGAAATCCTGTTTTTTTTTTATGACCAAGTTCTACACTTTTTGGTAGCTGAAGAGACACATCCAAAGAGCTTTCCAGTTCTTTTGCTCAGCCCTTCTGCTCAATGTCAAGTATTTCAAATAAGGTCCTAGTAAGACTGAGAAATTTTGGATACCCAGAAGCTTCAGAGATGAGTATTTCCCAGTGGTCTCTGTGTCTCCCCGAGTCTGAAGCACCAGAAGTTTCTGGGCCTCCAGGAGCTGAATGGAGTCAGGAAGCCTGCCAGCCTTGGCCTCACCCCTAGGAAAGTTCTTCCATTCCTTGCTGCCAATGCAGATGTTTGTCATATTATTCATGTGTATGTTGTCTTCCCCAAAATGCCATTGGCTTTCAAAGGCTGGCATAGTTAGGCAAGCACTGGAAACCCAGAAATCCAGACCGGCCATGAAAGAAACTGGCATATAGTCAGGGGACTTGCTGGGCTCATCAGCGCATGTCAGTTCTGGGCAAACCAAGAATGGCCTCCTTGGGCTGGCAACCTGGGAACCAGTCTCTCAATCACTCCTTGGAAGCTGAACACCAGGCTGAGATACTGTACAAGCAGTAGGAACGGAGGTGGCTAAGTTGTTCATGCTGTCATAACAAAAGTCTGGATGACTAAAATAGCAGGCATTAATCCTTTCCCAGTTCTAAAGAGGGAGATTTAAGATGCAGTATGTAGTTTCTGCTGAGGACTTTATGACTAACTAATGGCTACCTTTTGGCTGATTTTTACCCAGATAGTGAAAAAGGTAGAAAGACATGGGTTGTTTTTGTTGTTGTTGTTTGTTTGTTTGTGTAAGGGTACAAGTCCCATAATAAGGATAATACCTTCAAAAGCTCATGTAAATTGAAATACCTCCTGGAAGCCTCATCCTCAAATACCATCACAGTGAGAGCTTAAGTATATGAACATTGCGAGGGACACAATCAATCAATAGTAAAAAAATAAGCATTAGATTGTATCTGGAGTCTCGTCAGTTTAATTGCTTATTTTTAAGAGGATCAATGTCAACTCAGGAAATGCACAGAAGAGAAATAAGAATGGCCAAATTTGAATGTGTCAAAACAAAATATAGCATTTTTGTCATAGTTTTAGGGTATAATTAGACATTGTTATAGTGTCAGCTACACATAGTTTGAATAATCACTGCAAATGATTCATGTTCTCTTCAGTAATTACCAAAGTCCAGTTATAATGATCGAGCCTTCCAGAAACAGTTAAATGAGGCAAGGAGGACATTCATACAGTCTGCACTCAGGCTAGCAGCCATGTAATGCTACTATGCAAAAAATGACCTTTTATAGTCAAATAAATCAAACCTTCAAATGAACCATTATACCAGGGACCCTTAGACATTTGATTATGGCTGGAAGACCCATTTGATAAATTAGCATAGCTTCAATTATTTTTAAGAATTTTGCCCTTTAACCTTTGTTCTGGAGATATGACTGATTTGCCCACCATTAATATGGTATAAGAGTATTTTAGGTTTTGATAATGTACTTAATTTTACCTGGTAGTTTTATTCTTCCCTGTGTTTTCATGTTATTCATTAACATCTAATTCCATCTGCCTAAAGGAAGCTTATATCATCAGCGATATGTAATGGTGATGACTTCTCTCAGCTTGGTCTTAGAAAGCCTTTGTCACCTCTTCATTGTTGTAAGGCAATGTAAGATGAACATAAGAGTCTTGAGTGGGAGTCTTTTCTTTTAGGACTTTGAATATTTGTTATATAATATGTACATGCGTAGAAAAATTGCAGAATGCATCATAAATGTGCATGATATTACTTGCCAGCTAAAAATAAAATAATAGGTTAAAAAGATTCATTTGATTGGTTCAGTAAAGTCCATAAAAAATCCTGTATGCAAGAAGATTAACAATTCATATCCTACTATTATAATAAAATGTGTAATGTTTGTAATGATAGGCCACATTAAATGTTTACCATTTGGACTTCTCTTTGAAGTTCCCTAGTTTGTGACCAAATGTGTAAAGCACATGTCTTGACATATGGTTTCAGGAAGCTGAGAGCCATAGGCTTGTGTAGTACCATTGAATGAAAAGATGAATTAATGAATTAATAAATTCTGAGAATATTGTATTTGGGAGTAAAGATTGGCATATACATGTCATTTTATACTTATTCTTTTTTCCACTTTTTGAGGTAGGAGCTCTGCCCAGAAGCTTCTAGATACACCTTGATGCATCAGCGAGGCTCTAGCAGGCCCCACTATCCTTGTTTTTAATCTGCTCTTCACGTCTCACTCTTTACTTGAGAATGGAGAGACACTGGAAGCCCAAACCTTGTACTCATGGAGACAGGAAAGGTGGAAGACAGAAAACCAAGATTCTGGGCACAATTCTCATCTCGTTTGCATCATGTCACTAACATCCCCATGACAGGATGTTGAATTTGAAACGCCTCCCACAGGCCCCTGTGTTTGAACCTTTGATATTCAGCTAATGGCATCAATTTGGAAAAAAGGGAAACCTTTAGGAGGTCAAGCCTCCAGAGAGGAAGGGACTCATAGAGGGGGAAACGTGAGGCTTTGTATACATGTTCCAATTCCTGTTCATTCTCTGTTTCCAAAGTATGGCTACAGTAATCCACCCTCCTGTTCTCCACCATGCTTTTCAATACTGTTGTCAGGTCTTCTCCATCACGATGCCCTCTGAACATCTGAAACTACAAGGCAAAATTACATCTTCCTCTCATAAGTTACTTATGACAATGGAAAGGAAATGAAGATATATGACAAGTCAACTTCCATATTTGGTGTTGGAGTGGGAAATATACTCCACCTTTGACAGGAGGCTTTGTGTAGGTGGCTAATACTGTTAGAGCATAACAAAAAATGAAGAACAGTTCAACTCAACAGACATTTTCCTACAAGGTTAGGGAAATCTGAAGTTTTCTTGCTTCTCAGAATCCTTTCTTCTTCAACAAACCTCCTTCTCTAGGCTAGTTCAAACTTTAAATATCACTTGTTACGATGAATATGTAGTTTAGTATTCCCTTGGCAATTTTCTTTATTCCTCTTTTTAAAGACATATGTTTGAGCTTTTTTTGTACTTAGAATAGAACCAGTAAGTAAGTGATTTCTTTCTTTCTGTCTTCATACTTAATTGATTGTAATCTTTCAACTTCCCCTTGTTGATGGAAGGGTGATAGCAGCAAATATTCTTTTAAGCTTGTCATTCCAAATATCATCAGACATCACAGCATCACAGCTTTCTTGTCTTTTTTTTTTTGCTTCCAATATTTTATGCTATGTATCTTTTTTAATTTAATTCTCGCTCTACTTTTTATATCATTCTTCTATGAGACTTCTTCTAAAAACAATGAATAAAAACTTCTGAATGCAGAAGAGCGTACTTTACTAAATCTAAAATTTAGAAAACAGGAACTCAGGAAAACAGGAACGGGAAAGTACTTTCACTAGGTGGTATGTTTCCAGTTAAATCCTCTGCTATTTCAATGACACTAAAGGAAGGAATGTTTCTGTGAAAAAAATATCAATACCTGGCCTCAAGCAAGCACTCTGATGGTTGCTTGTGCTTGGAGAACAAGAAAGGTTCATCTCTGAACACACAGATCGGCAGAGACAACATTCAGTAACTCACCAGTTCACCCATTCCTTTGCTTACTCATTTGGCAAATGAGACAAAAGTCATTGGCTAGTCAGTACTCTGCAGACACATAGGTAAAAAACATAAATTATCACCATAACCTTTAAACCCTGATGGAGGAACCATTTTAAGAAAATGTTGTAGTAACTATGTTGCCGTGTGGTCTCAGCAAGGATGACGAGGAAGTATATTCATTGACACAAACCCTGCAAGACCTCAGAAGATGGAACCATCATCATGGCCAGTGCCATACTTACAGTAGCATTTCAGCTCAGGTGTTTTTATTAGTTCAGTACTCCTCAGGTATTCTACTGATAGCGCATGCAGATCATAAGCAACTAAACAACTCCCACAGAAATACAACGCCTGCAAAACAATGCCAAGGCCTATGCATTCCTTTTTCCAGCAGTGCACAGAAACAATTATTTTAAACACAACTAAAAATAAACTTCCACAATAATTCCCCTTTTCTGTATAAAAAAAAAATTGTTTCACCTTTACAACACAGTTTAACACTATATTACCAAAACTACTTACAAGAGAATAATCATGAGGGTTGCTAATGCACAGAACCAGAGGAAATCAAACATCTATCAAGCTTTTCACATTGTCTTTGGACAGCAGAAAAACATTATCAATCTCCAATTATCTGGAATTCACTCACAATCTTCTGGACTCCTCCAAAGGGCTTAGGTCAGTTCTTTGTTTCTGCCCTCTGCAGCACACAGAGTTTGTCCTCCAGGCTCTGGCTGGATCCACTCCACTGCTGCTGCTGTTCTTGGTGGTCATCCCATGGCACTGGCATCTCAAAAACTTCTGGGGTCCCTTACTGCAACTGGGTTTCACTTTACCAGTAGTCTTTCATAGGCTCTTTTCATGGTAACAAGCCTCAACTTCTTAACACAACCCCTTCAATCTAGGCCTTCAGCTGCCCAAGGCTGCACTTTTACCAATGGCCTCTCACAGTGCCAAGCCTCAACTGTTCTCTAGAGACCCCTTCATGCCTTCAAAACTAGTAACATCTGGGTAACTCTTACAGTACCAAGTTCAGCTGCCAGCAGGAGATACAAACTTGGCCAGTTCTGGAATACAGCTTCTATGTGCTGACCCTGAGGAAAAACTTTCCAGATTTTAAGATAGAGCATAGTTCACTGGAAAAATACTTAGTCCTTGTCTTCAGGAAGAGTTCCCTCATGGTGTGGAGTTACCACTTACAGACAGATTTGAAAATTGTTCAGTTTAACTAAGCAACTTTTTGGCTCTAAGCCATGGCTTCCAGAACAGGGGGTCTTGGGCTGGTGGTAAGAATCTCTGGTTGAAACAGTTTGACAGTTTGGCATTCTTTCTCACCACTGCTACGAGTACACATGCATCTGTCTTCATAGACCTCAAACACAAGACCTACTTGGGCTTCACACACACAAAACGTCATCAAAAAATTTATATTTGTGAAAGCTTCATAGATGTTTGGATTCCTTTGGTTCTGTGCATCAGTTTATATATCAATACCCTACCACCAGTGGCAGTAGGGAGTGTTGGCTCCATGATCAGAAAAAGCAGTAAGAACTTTGCTTTTTCCTGCTCCCAGCTGAATTCTTAATCTCAAAGGGCCTCCATTCTATGGCTCTCACATTGGAGCTTTCTTTCCCATTTACTTGTTAATTTCACAGCCTTTTCTCTTCGTAGAGGCTTATTTCTTTCTCTCTCTCCTCTTCCTTCAGGAGACTTCTACACATTATTTTTGCAAATATATAATCTCTGTCCTCTAGGAGCTGCCCTGAGTATTTTGCCAAACTCTGTCAAGTCTCAATCTATTTCTCTTCTTCCTTGTCTCCATGCTGGATTAGCTGGCATGATGTCCTGCCCCACGTTGGCACACTATTGTAGTAGTATGTTCCTGCTGCTGGGGTGGTTCAGCAAAGGAACAAAGAGGCATAATCATAAACTCAAACCCTGCCAGACCTCAGCAGAGGGAACCACCGTTCTGGCCAGTGCCAAACTCCATAGTAGAACCCTGAGCATCTCAGCTCAAGTGTTTTTATTCTTTCAGAACCCCTTAGGTAGTCTACTGATAGCACACTCAGATCATTAGCAATTTAACAACCCCCACAGGAATCCAACACCTGCAAACAAGACACAACACCAAGGCCTATACATTTCTTTTTCCAACAGCACACAAAAACAATTATTTTAAACACAACTAAAAATAATGTTCAGTATATTTTTAAGAAAATGTGAATATCTGGTCTCTTTCTTGATGTTTCTGTAGATATCTATTTGCCCCTTTCCTTTCCTTTTCTTTTTGTTGTTTCTTCTGTTGCTTTGTCTCAAAATTTGAGATAAATATGGATAGTATGCTTTGGTCAAGATGAGCAACTGAGAACATGAATCTTTTCTGGTTTCCTAGATGTCCATCCTTACAAGTCAGAAATGGAGAAGGGCATGATATCAAGTGCCTATAATCTCAATATTTTGGAGCTAGAATAAGAATAACTACAAGTTCTAGGCCTGCCCCATCTACATAGAGAGTTCCAGACCAGCCAAGACTACAGAGTAATACTCTATCAAAAAAAAGAAAAAGAAAAATCCTTGAATGCTGAGTGTGCTTACCAAGTTCACGCAAATGGAACACTATAGACTCGTGATTCCCAGATGAGTCTGTTTTTACCTGATACAGTAAACGATTCTAATGTGTTTTTAAAATTGGAAATCCCTGTTCTTTAGTATTTTGTTTGAGATTTTCCAGGTACTAATATTTCTTTTTCATTTATTTTCACATTGCTCCAGCATTCTGGTACAAGTATGCTTTGGGCTGTTTCCATGCAGAACATGAAGAGGAGATATCACAGCTCTCTAGGAGCTAGGATTTGAAAGGCAAGATGACCTGTGTGGTGGTAGCACACACCTTTTGTCCCAGTGTTCGGCAAGCAGAGGCAGGCAGATCTCTGTGAGCTCAAGGCCAGCCTGGTCTACAGAGTGAGTTCCAGGACAGCCAGAGTTACAACAGAGAAACCTCGTCTAGAAAAAAGAAAAAAATAAAAACAAGCAAAAATAGTGAA
Organism: Cricetomys ansorgei; assembly: GCA_026225945.1. Classification (NCBI taxonomy): domain Eukaryota; kingdom Metazoa; phylum Chordata; class Mammalia; order Rodentia; family Nesomyidae; genus Cricetomys; species Cricetomys ansorgei. The sequence continues at coordinate 30,583 of JAMJFZ010004176.1, forward strand.
AGACATGTTGACAGGAATGGAGAAGGACTTCTGATAATACAAACACAGGCAAAGAAGTAATAATCTAACGATCCAAGGAACCAACCAGAGGAAGAGGAAATCTGAAAGGCTAAACTGGTAGGAAAACTTGGATAAATATTTTCAACTGTTAAAGGCTTTTTAAACTTCAGCGTGTTACTTAAAATGCATGTCGAATCCTGAGACCAGAATAGGATGGTGGAAAATCTGATTTCGGTCCTAGTTTTTGTGTTATGAACACTTATGTAGACAAATTCCATCCTCTGGGCCTTGTCTCTCTTGTTGAGATGAAGTATTGCCCAGGTGCAGGCTCTTCTAGCATGGGCCATGTTGATATTCTGATCCACCTGGCACCAGCCAAGGTGACTACAGAGCTCTCCTTTGGAGCTGCAGTAGGAAGGGTGCGGTGTATCAACTGTAAAGCCTCAAGAATATCACTGAGAATGAGCAAAAAGTCCAAGGCATTTTCCCCAAAGAAGGCAACCAATCCTAGAAATCTATGCTGAAACGATTTCTCTAGAGTGTCTCTGGAAGTGTTCAAGGGTATAAGTTTCTTACCTCCAAAGTTTTTCAGGGGCAGAGAGAGGGCAAGCCTATGGGATGCCAAGTACATAAAGATCGTTCCAATTAGTTAATGGAATTTGCAGTTTGAAAAGAAATTTTTGTAATAAGCATTTCTAAGGAGCAAAGTCCTTGGTTTCCACTCACACAGAAGGGCCTCGGGTCAGCAGGATAGGGAAGGGACACTCAACCAAAGCTTCCAAACCCCATAGCAATGAGGCTCCTGGGAAAAGCTCATCAAAGAGTCCACAAAGATTACCAACTGCATCTGCCAGTAAGACATTTGAGCAAGAGGAAGATGTCTGCCAGGGAAGACTCAGTACTGGCAAGTGAAAAAATGATGTGTTTGTGGCCACTGATGGTGAATACTTCTACATGCTAGTCTTTGGAAGTAGGGCCTGGTTCCACAAAAGGACTCTGCCAATAAGAGCCTCCTCCACCTGGCTCCCCTAAAGTTGTTAGGGCAACTGGTGGTGCTAATAGGCTTTTAATCTCTGTCAGTAAATACCACTGGATAGGCTGAAGTACTGGCTCTGAATGTGCCCCTCGCCCCGTGCAGTCCTGGGAAAGTTATTTCCATCTGTGGGCTATAATTTTTTCAGTAGTAAAAAATTAGAGTTGAATTAACACTAATGCTTTGGAAATATTGAGGAACCAGCTTTTCTTTAAGTGGCTGCCTATTTTCATTGGGCACATTCTGTGTATATGTCCATGTAAGTATTGTGTGGGTGGGGAGTGAGGGTCATGCATTTGTATAGTAACTATACAAATAATTTAACTAAGGCTCAGAAATAAGTATTTTCTGGGTTCAGTTGTGTGCACAGTAGGCATATTGTGATATATGAGAGACAAGCTCAATTTTTCCCTTACAGAATATCTAATTGAGGAAGACAGATTAAAAACTGAAATGCACTGTGATGAGAGGCCAAGGATAAGGGAGATTGCATGGGAGAGAATGGGTAAGACAGGACAGAGGTAGAATCTCCTTCAGCCAGTGGGAAGGTAGAGAATGGAGGAGGTGAGTGACCAGTATGAAAAATTGCCTTATTATGGGTTAGGGGTTGCTCTAACATAGTAAAGAGGTATGAAAGCAGAAGGCAAGTAGAAGCCATGACACTAAACATAAAATATAGCAGAGAGGGAAGGGAAGTGGTTCACCCAACTAATTCAACGCCATCAGGTACAAAATAGATAACAGCGAAACTGGCTACTCAAGGCTGGATAAATATCTTCTGCAAACCCATCCTTCCCTCATTAACACATTCTTCTTTCCATGGCATTTTATTGGAAATCTCTATAAAATTGTTATTTATATATGTAGAACCTTCAAGAAATTAAATAATAGCAACCACACAACCATTTTCCAACTTAGAAATCAAGCATCAACAACAGAACTAGAGTCTTGCACTTGAACACAGGCTTCGTGACAGAGTCAGAGCTATTACATTCTCAAGAAAGGGGCATGAAATTAGAAATTCATCTTATTAATTTATGCTACAACATATGACTGTCACTTGGACTGGGATATGACTGTCCTTGAGCTCTGGACATTCCATCCCTGTACCAAGCTTCAGGGCATACCACATCTTAGTGAAATGCCAATTTGTCAGCTAATAGTGAGAAATTCCGGGCAGTCTGAACAACTTATTCCTTCCAGTGGCTAGTTTCCCCATGAAATGTCAAATCATAGTCAGATGTTTCCTTGGGAAATCTGGCCTCAAATGAATCAAAGCCCTAATAGCACAAACTTAACCTGATCCATCCATCCCCTACTTTCTTCCCTGCTTACTTCAGTTGCCAGATAAAATGTAGAATACCTAGTTGACTTTGTTTTTAATTACCGTCAAAAATTAGTATATGTATGGTTTTCTCTGAAGAATGCTCATAAGCACATCAACAGGGACAGGCAGTCCCCATCATCCCAGGTTAGCAACATGGCTTAAGTATGTTTTGCTAGAGACCAAGCACAATGTTATTAGAACCCTGAACCCTAGCAGCAGAGTATATATCAGCATCCTAGCCTTCAGCAGTGTTTTATCTACTTTATCATTCACCAGTGACAAGGGGCATAACTTTCCTTACTTCCAGTGGATTCCTCCACAGCATCTCTGAAAAGCTCTAGAAACCTGAGATTTTATATTTCTCCTAAGGACAGCAGGAAACGATGCTTTCTGGTTATTTTTGTTACTTTTTTTTAAGTTCATGCATTGCATACAAAATATTTTCATTAGAACCAAATAGAAATAAAAGCTATGTCCACCATTTCTATTCTTCATTGTACTTTGAATAGTATCTATATCTGGTCATTTGCATCCAATAAGGAGATTGTGGGAAATAAAGGAAAAATAACTAACTACACAGAGAGAAAAACAAAAGGGAAAATATCCCCTCCCTCCAAAAATCAAGTTAACACCAGCAAAAGGATAAACTGACAGTTTTTAATAAATCCATTCCCACAATTTAATAACCTCCATAACCTCAGACTAACCTGGAGACAAACACTAGACAAACTCAAATTCTTAAAATTCCTGGTCTCAGGTACAGTTATGTAGACATGAAACAAAAGCAAAGAGATAGAATGTCACATACCAGGTGGAACTCAGCAGACATTAAGATGAATGCAATGGGAAACCCAACAGGAAAAGACAAATGTGAAAACCAATCAAATCTGAATAAAATCTATAGTTTAGTCAGTAACAATAAACTGATACTAGTTTCTTGTTGTGACAAAATTCTATAGTAATTTAAGATGTTACCACAAAGAGATACCAGTTGAACTAGGCATAGTGGCACACTCCTTTAATTCCAGCAGTCAAGGGATAGAGAAGGCAGATGTCTGAATTTGAAATCAATCTTGTCTACATGGTGAACCTGAAGCTAGACAGGAACACATAGTGAGATCCTGTCTCAAAAACAAACAAAATAAAAGACATCAGGTAAGAAATTTAGGGAACTACCTATATTTTGTAACTGCTCTATAAGTGTAAAGTTATTCTAAAATAAAAAGTTTACTATTAAACCAAAGTAGAGCATTAATCAATGTATTGCTAGTCAACCTAGCTGAATTTTCCTTTGATTATAATCTTTTTATATGTTGAGAACAGAAAGAATGCCAAAAACTAGAACTTCTTTAGTAAACTGGCTAAAATCAATAGTATCCCAGATGGCTGCCAGGGTGACCCCAAGATAATTTCCAACTTCATTATAATATAATCTCCGTACTAAGAAACACAACTATCAATTTCTATGTCAGGAAGCATTAGACCTTACTAAAGGGAGTTAAAGGGGGAACATCAGAGTTCTAGGAAGTAAAGACATAACTATCCCAACCTTTATTAGCCTATCCCTCCTTTTGTTCATTTTACCCAGTGACTTCTGTACACCTATGCAAGATGGACTTAGAAGCTGATCTGTGTACCTAGACTCTGATTCTCCAATCTCTGGCCAGCAAGTAATCATGAGCTGCTGTTAGTTCTCAGATTCTTCTTTGCCTGCTAGAGTTACAACATTAACAAAAAGAACTTTTTGTGAGGGATTCTCTCCTATAGAGGAGTCTCTCCCCTTTTACTATCCACAAAACTTCTAGAGAAGCAAGATTATGCAGTCAGTTTTCTAAGCATGAGCATGAGCTATAAGTTAGAGAGAGGGATTATATCAGAGTTTTGTTTTAGAGGTATGATTGACAATCCAAAGATGTCCGTCTGACATGAGAAGAAAGACTTCCTCCAATGGCAGAAGATCAAGGTCTATAAACAAAAGTCACCGACCGGTCAGTGTTAACCCAATGACTAAGTGTCCCAGCCACACACACCAGATGTGTATATGCCGCAAATCCTGACAGATTTCCAATCCTCTAATTCCAGTGGAGAACAAAATCTGTTTTTCAAGTCTCAGAAGCTCTCTCCTTGAGCTCCTTGTTTAGCTGATTTATAAATGTTTGGCTTTTTGTTTGCATCAAATAAATTGTTTCCACCAGTGAGCTGATGATTCAGTCTGGGTGGGAAGCCCCTTCTGTCTTAGGGCCGTGTTCTTGTTAATTTGTCATGCTGTGCTCATGGCCTTAACAATCTCTTTCTTTATCCCATATTTAACAGGAGTTTCATATTTAGTTGCCAAAAGGTTGGGTTGAACTAAAATATATATCTTCTTTTTTAATGTAACATGGTTTTGATGGATAGCTATAGACAGAAGAGACCAAGAAAAAATGGTATGTACATCAGCTAGTGTGGACAGTAGTGTTGGAGTGGAGACATGCCTTGCTTTCCTCAGGACAAGAATCTTGTTTTCAAGGAGTATGTAGGTTGTTGTAGTATTCTAGTAGCAAAATACAGTGACTACTAGATAGAAAGGTAAGCAATTCATGACCAGCAATTACAAAACATTTGAAAATAAAATCAAATAGCAGAAGGTAGAGCAGAGGAATGTATTTTTCCTCCTGTCCCCACCTAACTTTATTCTGTGAGGTTTGTGTGACTCTTCATTCTTACTACTGAGCTTGCCAAGTGCCAAAGCACCAACTTAATGTCAGGAGGACATGCAGGTAGAATAGTCACTAAATACTAGGCTTAAGCTAAGACAGAAGAAGCCTGGATGACAAAGAAAAATAGTAGGTCATAGGATGAGCATAGCTTCACTGGTTCAATCTCTTATATTCATACCATTTGTATAGAGTGAGAGGAAGAGAAGACTCATCTCTGATTGGGTTTAATCCAACCATATACTTAAACACACACACACACACACGTATATATGTGTGTGTGTATATATATACTATCATGGAATATATATATTCACTAATTTTAAATCTATGAACTAAATGTTAACATGTAATTTTGTGAGTTTTGTTTACATTTTAATCTTCTTAAGTAGATGGACATATATGTAACACCATCCAAACATCTATGAAGAATAAGAGACTCTGTCACTTTGACATGTGGATTATTTTAAGACAAAGAAAACAGAGAAACAGCAGATAAAAGGAAAACTCAGACATTCCCCTTATTAGCCTAAAATGAGGACATAAGTATGCTCAACCATCCCCTGTGCACCAGAAACCACAGTAGTCACTTGAGCAAATTTCAAATTATTATCAACATGGAACATAGAGGACACTTGAAGAATCTGCATTACAAACCTTACTTCTAACTTTTATTTTAATTGACTCCTATCTTATACCATTCCACACTTTGTCACCAACAAGACTTTGAGTTCATTTATTTCATGCTCACTTCTTTCTGTATTTATTGTTCTTTTCCAAGATGCTTGGTAAGGCTAAGATTAACCATCTTTTGGGGTTTTATATAATTTAGTAATACCATTTTTGATGAAATGCATGTATTAATAAATTTCTGACTTTTGCCAGTCTAATTTTCTGAAGCCCACTCAATAAACCTAAACCATGTAAAGAAAAAGAAGTTGCTTTTTGTGCCGTGTTGTGGTGGTGATTGTTTTATTTCCAAAAGATGCTGTTTCCAAACTAACTCTCCTAAGTAGCACTGTACAAGTTCTCCTTTAGTCTTCCTGAACACATTTGAAGTGAGATAGATCTCATCACAGATAAGGGACTTGAAGAAATAAAAGTTAAATAAGCTACCAAATGTTACAAATTAGATGAGCAAAAGGCTATCTCACACCTGAACGCAAGCCTAAAATCTGCAACCTCATCCCACTGCCTTTTTACTTTAAAGACCACAACTGTTTCCATCCACGTCTGCGGTGTGAGTTTATGGATGGGCTTAAACCATCACCTTCATCTGCAGCTATGATAAAATACTAGACACTAAGAAATTTGTAAAGAAAGTAAGTAATTTTTCCAAATTTTGGAACCTAGGAAGTCCAAGGTTAGTGTCTTGTAGAATCTTGAATAATGCTGTATAATCCCAAGAGAGAATTCTGAAGGGCGAGAGAACTTAAGTGAAAGATAGCAAGAGAACACTGAACTGGCATCTATAACAAACCAATCTTCCCGAAACAAGCTAAAGCTCACTCAAGGGTTCTGACCATCAGCCACACTGAAATACATATTTAGAGTTAGCACAATCTGTTTCTGTCTTCATGATTCAATTAGAAACCTTGCTTGGCATAGCCCTTTGCTCTTAAAAAAGTAACTTCTGTAGAATTACAATGCCTCCTTCTTCTTTATACCCTTACCATGTTAATCTGCATTGATTTTATGAGCCCAAGAAATCTCCAGCATGAGAATCTGAACTTCTCTGGGAGCAGAAGATATACTTTTAAAAGTACTTGGCTAAATCAGTTTATTACCAACATATTTTTTCATTAAAAAACAGTATACCCATCTAATTAGATCAATCCATAGCTTTTTTTTAAAGGATTTCTCCATTTTATTTTATGTATAAGAGTTTTTTGTCTGCATGTATGTATGTGCATCATTCATGCAGTAGAAAAAGTCATCAGAACTCCTGGAACTGGAGTCACAAACCATAGTGAGCAGTCATATAGCCGGTAGAAACCAAACCCTTGTCCTCTGCAAAGGCAACAAGTACTCTTAACCACTTCACCACTTCCCTGGCCCCACAATAATCCATTCTTGGACAGATGACTTAATAAACCCATAAATGTCCCCACTTTCCACACAGATGTATTGAGGATTGAATTTTCAACATATAAGCTTTGGGAACACATTAAACCACAATACCTATCTTCTACAAGAATCAACTTCCAATTTTCTTCATTTAGTTTTAAGTTGGGGAACCAGTTAATAGTAACCCCATATTATCAGGTGCCCAAATCATTCAGAGCTTAATATCTTCTTCCAACTACTTCTAAACAGCCAATCCTGTTGCGTTTCACTGCAACCTCTCAAGACATCCAGTGTCCCTAATAAAATCTAGTCAGTACTACTCTTTTTTCATGAATTACTGGTCAGCATCCTGTCTAGAATCCCTGCTTCTGCTTTTGCCTTGGTTTAGCCCCAGGGCATCCTTAATGAGACAAACATGACCACTTCAGTTTCTGCTCAGAAGAAAAATCCTATGGCTTCTCTTTGGACTTGAATAAATGCCAAAGTCAGCAACAGACCACAAAGTCCAGAGTCTCTGATTGCACTTCTCAAGAGCCAGTGTCTTCTCTGTGTCATCCAGTCATCCAGGACATCCCCTCAGCTCTAGCCCTTTGCCTTGCCCACATGGCTTCCTTACTCATCCCCTTTGTAGTTCAGATACCATCTACTCAAGGAGGCTGTCTATAAATATTTTTTAAATGGAATATTCTATCTAAAATCACCACAAGGAGGAAAACCCTGTCTTAAAAAAAAAAAAAAAGGCATCATATTTTCCTGCTTGGTCTCCAGTACCTATGAGTGTTCAAGAAATATTTGCCAATTAAAAACTGCTAATTATATACAAATATCTGACAAATATGTATACTATACAGAAAGAAATCCTACCTAATCATGGATGGCTCTCACGGTCCTAAAAAAAAAAAAAAAAAGAATATCAAATCATTCAGAACATGAAGTTTTTCCAGAATCACACCCTTGACTGTATCTGATTTCCTCTTGTTATAGCCGCCTCACACACCACCCTACATTCACAGCCATAGGCTATGTCCTAGCTGCACCAAAAGAACTAGTAAGTGTGAACACACAGCTCCTGTGTGAACTGCCCATAGAGAAACCTTCCTTTGCACATCACACTTCCTCCAAACGGAAGAGGTGGTTCTTTCTCTCTTCTTTCTGGGAGTCTACAAGAACTGACCTCTTATCACCATTTTGCTTTTTGTTCCAGTATGGAAATTTCCTTGTGCTTTGATAAATCACTCTATTATTTTACTGTGATTTTCTAACCCAAAAAGGTTTTCATCATGAGACCCTGATGCCGCCGGGGATAGAGGACTTACTTTCACAGCCATAGCTCTTTGAGAGCCTGACAAGTGCCAAATTCATCTTCTGCTTGCTATCAATACTTTTTTCATAATAAATAATTGTATGTATCTTATCCAAGCTAGATTCTCTCAACTTCCCTCATGTCATAGCTGCAGAAATTTTGTTTACTGAGTATTTCTGCTTTTCCAGGTTAAAAAAAAACAGAAAGAAAGAAAGAAAGAAAGAAAGAAAGAAAGAAAGAAAGAAAGAAAGAAAGAAAGAAAGAAAGAAAGAGAGAGAAAGAAAAAAAATTAAGTAACAAAATTTTAGCTTGCATACATATCCTTCAGCTGTGGTTGAAAGGCTGAGTGACAAAGTCATCACATACATTAAAGCTTACTTTCATGTATACTATATTCTCCACAAGGATCCCATCCATAATCACAGTTTTTATTTAGAAAAAAAAAAATAAAAATAAACATGAGAAAAATTTAAGTTGGCCAAGCCTCGTGAACAGAAGTCAGGCAAGATGTAAATGATGTTAACTGGCTTGGGTCAGATTGAGCCTTGAGAAGTGATTATTCTATATTCCTGAAACAGATTCTCCTTGTCCCTGGCCTCACATCTCCCCTCAGAGCCTTTGATCTGTAATCATCCTTACTTTGGTACATTGGAAACACCATTTCCGGTCACACAAATGAGCAAGTAAATGTGAGGGTTAGACATGTAGAGGTGATGGAGACTGTGATGTTCTCAGACCTGCCAGAGAGAGGAAAGGGCTTTCCCTGGTGAAGACTGTGCTGGCCTGTGGTGGTGCATCAATCAAAAGGAAGGAGCAAAGGAGGAAGGTATCGAGAAGATAGTATTCAGAGAGATGCAGCTTCTGCTCTGAAAATCCTCTCAGTTAGCTATCAATCACCCACTTTTCAGGAGTCAGGAGTACACTGAAATAACTGATCCCAGGGAAATAGCTCTTGGACCTGTTTCTTTATCAATTTATCCAGGTCTTGGGCTTACCTACATGAGTCTTCGAGACTTCTGCTTGTGGCTGGAATATCAAAACACATGAACATAAAACTTCCTCCCAGCTGACATTTCCACCCCTTGCTTCCAAGAAGCTGGTGATGTGTTGAAATGTCTCTTTGGGATGTCTGTTTACAATTTGTTCTTAGAAATGCATGAAAATTATTCTGTTACACTGAAGATATTAGGACCATGCCTGATCCACACCATTGTCCTCTGGTCATGGTCCTGAGTTTTCCAACATGGAGTTCCCTTGTGCTTTGAGGAAATTTCTATAGAACAAAGAATTCAAATGTCCATGGTTTCTTTGGGTCATTCCACTTCTGTGATGTATTTCCTATATATTTGTGTTTGGGGATATGAAGTTAAACCATTTGTATAAAGATTTTTTTTTGGTTTGGGAATAAAAACTAAATAATGGCGGATATTGGCTATAAGACAAAGATTTGCCCTGTTAAGAGAGTTAAGTACCCTGAACTACATGGAAGCCCAACGTTCCCAAACTATCCACTCTCCTTAGAGTAATTTTCCTTTCATCTTCCAACAATTTAATCCAGTCTCTGATATTGACTACACATGATGGTTCTCCTGCCTCTCCTGTATTTCTGAGAACTCACCAGGATTGAAGAATACCACAGGGTCACTTCTCAAACCAAGAGCCCCTAGCACACTCTTTTAAGTGTATTTTGTTTTGGGTCTTCATTTCATTCTACATCATTATTCCTGGCTCCTCTTCTATCGCCGAACATCTATTTTAACACCACTCCACTCTGCTGTTTCTGCTGTCTCTTCACCTCCCAAGGAAATAATCCACTTTATTGTGTTTCCTTCAGTGTTACTGGGCTGAGACCTTCACTTAGTGAATCATTCAACTTATTATAGTTTACTGAGATTTGAGCATGTTAAGAGGATAAGAGTATGTAAAAAGAAATCACAGAACTGATTTCAACTCTATCTTTTCTTGAGTACAGATGTGTGTTTGGAAATATAAAGTCAAACCATTTCTATAACATTATATAGTTACGCAGGAATAAAGGATAATTAAATTAATTGTCGATATTAGATATCAGACAGCCTTTCTCTTTCAAGATATACTGTGCTCTTATTCCCCTACCAGCTAGTCAGCCTTTCTCTCTCTCTCTATCTCTATCTATCTCTCTCTCTCTCTTTCTTGACATCTTTCTCAAGTAGCCTTTTTATAAACCAAAAATCTCAGTTTTCACTCTCTTAACTCCATCAGATGAAGCGCAAACCCATTATTTATTAATACGATCATCAATCCTAAGAGAAATATTATGCTTGGTTTGTTTAAGAGTCTTGCATCCACTTTGGTTCTAAAATATCTCCCAAACATAAGCCAGACCTTCCTTTCTGCCCTTCTCACCCTGCCGCACCACACCGCTTTACTTCTTTCCTTACCTCTCCCCACCTTTCCTTCAAACTTGTGATCTCCTTGTCTTGGCTTCACAGGTGCCGGGAAAAACACAGGTACTATGATCACCACATCAAAGTAAATAAAAACTTTTCTACATCTTTGAAGGTAACAGAGGTGTGACTAAAATGCCCCCTCTAAGAAGTGACTAAGTTCATCCTTCTGTGAAGACAGTGTCTAATGGAAGGCATGTTATCGGTATGCAGATGCAGCGTGCATTTTCCTTCCTTCCTTCCTTCCTTCCTCCCTCCCTTCCTCCCTTCTTCCTTTGCCCTTCCTCCCTTCTCACTCCCTCCTTCCTTTTCTCCCTTCCTCCTTCTTATGCTAGAATCAAACTTAGGGACTCTTGCATGCTAAGTACACATTCTATGAACTACACCTGCTTAGATACATTTTAAAGAAGGGCTTTGGGAAAGAGTAAATGTGAAACACTCTGCATCCATTATCAGCATGAAGTAGGCTTTGTGACCCTAAGAACAGCCAGACTTCTAAAACCGACTATTTAAATTGTGAGGCTAGTTGAGTTTACAATAAGACAGAGGCAGATTACAATCTATGGAAACACCCAGCGGGGGGCGGGGGGATCTAAAATTAAAAAAAGAAAATAAAGCTAAGCTCTTTGGCTACCACAATAAGCACAAGTGTCACAATAGGAGAGCCGAGAGAGTCCTGGGGTCTCAGAAGAGCGATGCTGTATCTTATAAAGCAACTAATACATTTGAGAGCCCCAGCTTGGAGGCTGAACTATGATTAAAACTCTTGAGTTTTAGTGCTTGAAAACTTAGGAATTTCTCCCAAAATAAACAACCACACCACTGCTAAAATACACGCCCTACCTTCTAAAATTGCCAGAGATATTTTAGTGTATTCTAAGTAAACAAAATATCTTGTATAAATATCTATTGAAAGGAATGCTATCAGAAATGAAGAAATACAGGCAGCCAAAAATAAAACATTCCTGGGGTTTCAGATAATGAAATAGTTGAAGTATGACTTACTTGTGTTGGGCAAAACATACACAAAGTTGTATATTTTCTATAAAGCAAATATCTAAAATTTGTCATCATTATCAATTAATTTTACAGTATGGTTGGACATAAATTGTTATCTATTAACTGTCACAAAGAATAAGAGGTAAGAATATTTGCTCGTACAAAAGAAAAAAATATTTAAATGTAAATCAGCCATGCCTTTGGACAAGTTATCATCCTCCTTAAACAGCAACTTGTAAATGGGTTAAATGTAGGGCATTGAAATAATAGTTTATTTAAATCACGTTGTATAGTATAAGCACTTGATAAGTATCAGTTGCTGTTACTGCAAAGTAAAATTCAGAAAATTCTGAAAGTTTTGCAAACATTAAAATCCTCCATCATTACATATCCAAAGCTAGCTATAATTAAAAGCTTAACATATTTTCATAGGCTAAATGAGTTTGTGTTCTAGAGACATGAGTTAATTTAGTACCTTAAAGATAGATTTTCTATTTCTACATAGTTTTTGCTGTGTGCTTGCTTGCTTTTGAGAGAGAATCTCACTATGTAATACAGTTTAGATTCGAACTCATAGTCCTCCTACCTCCAATTCCCAAGTTCTAGAATTACAGACATGTGCCAGCAACAAGTTTGAAATAGTTCTTAACTAAACTATATATTTATTATCCCTATTATAAATAAATACATACATATGCAATTGTTTTAACAACTACATTTTATTCCATTGGATGGTAATGATAGCGTTTAATTTCTTATTTATGATTTTTATACTTTTTCATTATTATTATTATTATCATCATCATTATTTTGAAATCATCATCGTCATCATCATCATCATCATCATCACTATTATTTTGATATCTCCATGCAGCTCTGACTGTCATGGAACTCACTGTGAAGATCAGGCTAGCCTTGAACTCACAGAGGTCCACCTGCCTCTGTCTTTAGAGTACTGAGATTAGGATGTGTGCCATCATACCCAGCCTACAATTATTTTTTATATCATAAATAAAGACAATAAATAAAGACATGTGTACTCCTGTGATACTCCCTGATCAATTGACACACTCCTTTATGCAAATTTTTTGTTGTTTGAGATTTTCATATATGCATATAATGTGTTTTAATAAAATCCACCTCTCATTTCCTTCCTTATCTCCCTCACTACTATTCTCTTTCAATTAAATGTATTCCAACTGTCCGTCTCTCTTTTTAAATTCAGTCAACATAGTGCTGTTTATGTGTTCATGAATATAGGCTATTGGAGCATGAGTAGTCTCTCTGCAATGGCATCCCTGTAAAACATTGACTCTTTCCCCTCTAGTAGCCATCAGTTGAGATGGTAACATAGAGGAGAGATAATATACATTGTACTTGATTGTTTTATGTCAACATGATTCAAAATAAAGTCATCTGAGAGGAGGAAACCTCAATCGAGAAAATGCCTCCATAAGATTGTACTGTAGACAAGTCTGTAAGACATTTTCTTAAATTGTGGTTGATATGGGGTGGCTCCAGCACATTGTGGATGCTACCATGCCTGGGCTGGTGGTCCTGGGTTCTATAAAAAAGCAGGCTAAGCAAGCCAGTGGAAACAAGCCAATAAGTGGCATCCTTCCATGGCCTCTGCATCAGCTCCTGCCTCCAAGTTCCTGCCCTACTTAAGTTTCCATCCTGATTTCCTCCAGTGATGAACAGTAATGCAGAGGTATAAGCCAAATAAACTCTTTCCTCCCCAACTTGTTTTTTGTTATGGTCTTTCATCACAGCAGTAGTAACCCAAACTAAGACAAACCTAGATAACTTACACAAAAGATCTTTGAAAGAGCTGTATGGAAGTTTATTGCTGTAGAATACTCCTAAAACACACACACACACACACACACACACACACACACACACACACACTCACATATACAGAACAGGAATTTAAATGTAGTTGCCCTTTAACAGGAGGACAATTACTTTTCCAGATGCCATATGCTAACTAATGAAGAGCCCAGTGCCAAGTATGGGTTATCTCTTTTTAAGTTGTTGGTTAGTGGGTCCTTTAGACCCCTCCAAACGTCACAGACTGTTACCACTGCTCTTGAATCCCTGCAGAACTTTATGGTAAGATACTATGACTAAAGATATTATATATTGAACCTATGCATTCTTGGCATGATTTTTGTGAGTTAAAATATTTAGAGTTCTTTCACATAAACATCAGCTATGTAGGAAAATGTAAGCCTTGTGTGTTATTGCCATCATTTTTCCACTATTGACTTTCTAATTTAATCTATATGCTCAGCACCAATATCATTAAACGTTACTAATTATGATTAATTCTCTAAGTCTTGTAGTTTCATACAAAAAAATCTACTATGGGCTCACAGGATCCACCTGTTATTTACTCATTTACTTATAATTTACCCATGAAGACTGTAAAGTTGTTTTTTTTTTTTTTTTGTATTTTTTAGCAGTGTATTCCTGTTTTCTGACATTTGGGTCTGGGCTCCAGGCTTTCTTTGGTACCAAAAGGTAAACGGTTTCTTAAAAAGTAGTAACTGTTTCTAAATGTTGTATCTAAGCTTGAAGCCTTTTGTTGCTGTTACTTTTCATTGGAAACTTGACTCTGCCACTCTGTTTCTGGTTTTTGGCTGTTACTGAGAAAGATTCCTAACTTGTAACTTTTAAAAACCCCATTAGTTCCACTTCATCTGAGCCTTGTTTATGCCTGCCTTCCCTATCACCAACTTCTGGAGCTCACTATCTCCTCTAATACCAATTCTGTGCTCACTGTCCCCCTGACACCACCCAACTGTGTTGTTGTTCACTCTTCCCCTGTCACCACCCAACTGTCTTTTCCAATGGACACACTCTCTTAAATAGCTCCCCACCACAAGCTGTTCCCAGAAGTCCAAGCAGCAGGTGGTCATAAGGAAGGCTTCACAGTACAAAAATCTTCTTAGCAAAGCATCCCCCTACAAAGACTAATGCCATGTATCAAATTTAAATTAGTCTATAGAAGGACTTTACAAATGGGCAACAAGTAACCAATGAGTGAATATGTGTTAATTGTGTCAATTACTTCTTTTATAATTAATGAATATTGTTATAAATGAACTAGGACTCAGAATGAATTTAACATCAAAACAAATGCCTCTTCTTATCTTTTGAATTCTTCAAGTAATTTCCTAATCATTCTGCAATAACACTTTAAATCTGTATCCACGTGTATGTATTGACAGCTATTTTCTATCATTGGTCAATCTATCCAGCTATCCACCCATGAGAATATATATATATACATATATATATATATATATATATATATATATATATCATATTTTTTGTCTTTTGTTTGCATAGAAAAGAAAAATATATGTAAGAGCAGATGTTGAAACTTGGAGAGGGAGGCCCACCCTAATAGTAGCAAGCAATGATGATAAGAGGGTCATCAGGGCAAATGCTTTGTTACAACTTTACCTACAGAGCTTATAAACATGAAGATAAGCAAGAATGCTGTTTATATTCCTGTTGGCAGCAAATTCACCAGACCACATGGTATAAAACAAAATCAAATATAAATATATTGAGAGATAATCTACTTAGCTTTGAATAGGAAGTACAGCTCTTGCAGGCAATGGAGTTTCACAGCTCCTAGCTGTCCACAGAACCAGTAGCCCTCTTAAGTATCCAAAGAAAACTCAACAGTATCCTTTTATGGTAAAAGCCTTTTGTAATAAATGACAACTTCCTCTAAAACTGTCCCCTTTAGTGTTGAAAATTTAACTAAACTTTGTAAGAAAAAGCCTCCCTGGGGCAGCCCAGGCAAGCTTATGAGTTCAACAGAAAATCCTGAACCAAACTGCTTCAAGTTTTCTATTGAGTAAACACTTGATGGGCATGTGTGTGTGTGTGTGTGTGTGTGTGTGTGTGTGTGTGTGTGTGTGTGTGTGTGTGTGTGTTGTCTACTTTGCTATTTCCTTTTTGATTCCTATATTCTCAAGCTGTCAAGTCTTCTATTGACATGCTCACTGTCTCTGACAACTCCTGCTCCTTTTCCAAGTCATGTATATTTAGTCTGCTTAGCGATGAAGAAAATAGCAAATAACCAAGTTTGCTAAATAGTGAAGCTTTAAGACAATTTTATGAGGCCCAGGAGAACAGCCAGAGAGATCATGTCTTCACTCATTGAGTTTTATCCACAGATATTCACTGAGAATCCTTTGTATAAAACCTTTGGGTGATCCATGGGCTACAGCTTGTCACAGACAATAATGCACCAAGGTTTAGGGGCTGTTGCTTTTGAAACATCTGTTTCTGTTTTCAGGAACCTTTTAAAATGTCTGCATCCATGGCTAAATTATAAGTGGCAAACAAAGGAAACATTTGACCTCCGAAAATTTAGATAATTACTGAACCATGGTGTCCACTGATGTGTGGATTCCTATGTCTCTGAAAGCATCAGCATTCATAACCTTCTGTTTTGATCTTGCCTTCAAAGTAAGCAAGCTCGGGATTTTTATTCTCATCTTAGAACATAGCGTAAAAAGGCTCAGAAGCTGACAATCATTTTAAATCCTTCAAAATGTTGTCTCAGAACTTTCTACTTAGCTCAAAGTCCTTGTTTAAAGTCTTTGTCAAAGCATGGTGGGATGACAGTTATAGGAGCTGGGGAGATGGCTCGGTGGATAAAGTGCCTGCCCTTCAAGTGTGAAGGCCTCAGTCCACAGTCTTAGTGCCCAACGAAAGCTGGCTCCACATGGTTGCCAGCCTGTATTCCCAACATTAGAAGGGGGAAGATAAGAGATTCCCAGGGAAAGCTGTCTGGCTAGACTGGGCAAATCAGTACGCTCCAGGCTCATCAAGAAAATCTGCTTTTGTAAGAAATAGAGAGATGGAATGAGAAATAACCCTAGTGTTAGCCTTTTGCTTCTATATCACACACCCAAACACATGTAATGCACTTGCACACACACATACATGCACATAAGCAAACTCACACACACACACACACACACACACACACACACACACACACATACACAGAGAGAGAGAAAGGAAGAGAGAGGGGAGGTAACCACTTATGGAAGCAAAAATTTATCTATCATCTATCTATCTGTCTATTTTTGGTTTGTCGAGACATGGTTTCTATGTTGTATCTCTGACTGTCCTGGAAGTCACTCTGTACACCAGACTGGCCTCAAAATCAGAGGGATCTGGTGCCTCCACATCCCAAGTGCTGGAGTTAAAGGCATGAGCCACCACTACCTGGCTAGAAGCAAAAGTTGAAACATTAACAAGTATTTTGTCATCTGAGATCCCATATTAGAAAGTGCACTCACTCAGGAACCATGAAATATGGAGTCTAGTCTGAAATATTCAAGGAAGAAATCAACAGACATCTCTGGATTTCACTCTCTTCCTGGATAGAATGACTATTATTGTATATGTTCCAGAATATAAAAAGATAGTACACTTTAAAACATGAGTGAGCACACCAAGATTCTGGGGTGAAGGGTGGTGATGTTCAGGGGATGTCGTCCCTCTCTGAGAAACTAAAGACACTTGATAGTTACTAGAGAAAAGAGAGAACATTTCTTTAATTATGTAGACATATAGTTATGGACCTGTAAATAATTTTTCACCTATAGGAGTGGAGAACAAACCTACAAAAACCACTAGGCCACAAAAAAAAAACAGTAATACATGAAAGTAGAAGACAAATTAGTTGGAATCAAAATTATATATATCATGATAACCATTATTACATATATATTACATATAGTTGTTACATACTAAGAAAGAGAGTACTACCATGATGGGAGGTAACAAAGGTATCTGTATCCTTCTGGAGCTGGGTAGAAATAGAAAAAGAAGAATATCAGAGAGAATGTTTTAGACCATTAAATTTTATGTGATGTTATAATGGGAGACACATCTCATTATAGATCTGTCCAAGTCAGCAAAATAGACTCTTGAGGGTGAGAGATAATGATGTATCCATGTAGAGTCATCAACTGCAACAAACATAGTACTCTAGGGACAGATGCTAAGAATGGAAGACATTTTGTAAATAGGGGCTAGTGGCAGGGTTTATGTGGGAAGCCTTTGTACCTTCCTCCAATTTTGCTGTGAGAATAAATTTGCTCTAGTTTTTTTTTTTTTAATTCAACATTTTTTAAATGCCACTATCAAAAATACATTACCAAGCCCTTCTTTAGCCATGGAACTCACAGAGCAAAAATACCCTCTTCTCTCCCCATTGCAATAGAAGCCCACCTGGAATCTTGCAGAGCTATAGATTACGTCAGTAAAAGTCCAGGGATAATAAGGATAGAAGCCATCTATGGAGTCTGTCTCCCTGGGCTCACCAGTCACAAGGCCTTCAATAGGTAGGCTGGTCAAGAAGAGCAATTCCAGGAAAAATTATAATCATTAAGAACCTACTGGGAAACTCTCTGTATGTCTCCCTTGACAGCCACAAGCTAGCCTTAGGTCAAACTCAGGGAAAAACACCAGTTATACCCAGACTGGCTGCAAGAATTTCAATAATGCATGACAAATACTAACAGATGTGCGCCTTCTCCCCCTGCACAGTCTGATACTAGATATCAGCTCCCCTATATGGGGATCCTCTTTCAAAATTGCAACCAGTAAGCTCCCAACAGGGTGAGATCACATGGCACAGCCTTCATTTCAAATATGTATGTGCAATTGAGATGTGAGACTAGTTAGGAGACACACCCAGAAACGTTCTTGCATCTGACATCTAAATATGTTACATTTGTAGCTGTAAATCATATATGTCTAGAAAGGGGCTCACTATGTTTTGAAAGAGTCAATGAAGTAATCTGATATGTACACAAGTTCAAGACACAAAATACACCCTTATATCCATTAGTCCTTTGTCCTACAGAGCAGATCTCACAGAAACCATTTTATTAAAAGAACTGGAGATAAATAACTTCTTTGAGACCAGTGCATTCTAAGGATTTTACTTAAAGATCCCACAGCGATGGTGAAAAGAAACTGTTTTTTGCTGTGATTTTTGTTGTTGCATTATCTCTGTTAGCAATATATTATGTCAGTTATATTCCCTCCTCCCCTCTAACTTTCTGTTCCGGTTCACATACCTCTCCTACCAATACCTGTCCCCACCTGTCCATGGTAGGAGCGGCTCAAGTGTCTAAATTGAGGATAAGGGATGCTGTTTTTTTCCCACCTACATGGCCGCCAGTTAGGAGAAAGAGAGCATCAAAAAGCAAAACATTATATGATTCTGATGCGGGGGAAGGGGGTGGCTTTCTTATTTCATCCGAATCTCTGAAATCTTTGAGCCTAGTTCAGTTCTGGACTATAGGAAGAAGGACTCCTTTGCCAACAACCATTGAGAGAATCTAGTAGACGTTGGATGGCCGTGTTAGATGTGTTACTGATTTAGAAATGATTCAGACAGTGTCCTGGATTAGGAGACAATTAATGGTATTAAGACAGAATGATCTACCTGAAGTTGAGCCTCACACCCAAACCCAGACACCAAACTCCTAGTATCCTGAAAGCACTGGAGCATCTTGCAGCACCTTCCAACATCCCACAGGATCCAGGACCTCCCACAAGCAACCAGTCATTCTTCAGGGAAGCTGGACATCACACAGGCAGTCATCTCACAGAGAAAACATTCTATTGGCAGTGTAGCAAAGTGATTTTCCTCTCTTTGAGTCTCTTCACACATGTTAGAGAGGAATACAATATTTATCTCCTTTCAACTTAATTATGTACCATCTGGAGGTAATGTTGTAGAGATTAATGATATATTCTATTATTCTATATAGTATTCCCACTGGAGTATCTAGGGTAACAGACCTGGTATAAGTAAACATATTCTAAAGCAACAGTTGAGTCTCTCAATATGACTATAAGACTAGTGAAATAATGAACCCAAAAAAAATGAGAATGTCCCCAGTAATCTCATTCTGAGAAAAGAAAAAATGCACAAGCCAGAGGGGGACTTTGTCTCACGGAAAGAGATTCTACATAGGTCTAAAAACTTGTCAGACTACCTTGCAGATTAAGGCTGAAGACCAAACAATGGATGGGTCATTGGTTCCTTTACAGGGAATGCTTCAATGTGCATATTCTGGACCCTCCATTTAAACTTTACTCTCACTTCAGGGTCCTAAAGGTGGGAGGGTCACTGGATCTTTTTGTCTCTCTTCCAAATGTAATCACAATAAATAAATCTGCTTGTTCTGCTCTCCAATATTAATGTGGCTCTTTTGATTGGCTTATTGAGGATGGGTGGCCAAACCTGGCTTGATACATGAACTATGACCTCCAAATTTTTTATATCTAGCACATAACACACACAGTAATTTTGCTTTTCCATGTCCAAGGCTGTTTGAGAACAATTATGCAAGTTTCTTTGCGAATAGTTCATCTTCAATCTAAGGCCACTGATGACACATGTTTGGTGAAACATCACAGCATTGGTAGAAGATAAAAGGAAAAGATCTCTTCCTTTTTGGATCTTTAAAGATTTTCAGGAATTGGTGTAGTGAATCATGATACAATTTTAAAAGAATTTCAATTACAATTTCAATTTCATTATGGTAATTCTGTGGTGTCCAGAAAAGTTTATGTTTTTTCAGAAAGAAAGGAAAAGGAAACCTGTGGTTGTTTTCGTGTCTGTTGCTATTAGGCTCTGTTTTGGTCTTCCATGTCCCCTGTAACAGTGACTTAAAGATCCTTTGCCTCTGGGCCATGGATGCATGGAAGTAATCATGTGTAAATGTGATTTAAAGGACTGTTAAAGAGATGGGAGAAGAGGTATATTCCATGCGTATATTTATCCTTTTTCTTTGGAAAATAAAATAGGAAGTGAAATCCAACAATGTCTACTAATAAGACTTAAAGAAACAGAGTCTCTCTGGGATTTTCCAAACTGAAGCTCTTTGTTGTTTTCCACAGTTTTAAGTCTATGCAAGCCATAGCATAATGGGATTGGCCTGGGATAAATGGGCATGCTCAATCTTACATCCCCATCCTCTATGTGAGATCTTCAGGGTTGCTCCAGAAGGCAGTTTACAAGATTACAAGTCTGATTTCTTGGTTGGGTACCAAAGAGGTCACATCACTTCTGAGCAATCCTTAGTCACATTATGATCCATTCATTTAAAAATAAAAATACAAAAAGTTTTCATGTTCACCTGAGACAAACTCAAAGGGTTTAATGAACGTCTCTGTGTGAATTTTTTTGCTTTTTGATATATATCTGGATTTCTTTTTTTACCATCAAATGTTTCAAACCAATCTCAACCAGAATGGGGAGATGACAAAATTAGATCATGCTGCTACTCTGCTCAAAATCCAGTAATGACTCTATGGTTCTTTCAAAGTAACAGCTAAAATGATCACAAGTTTTTTTTGGGGGGTTGGGGTGGTCCTACATGACTTGATATGATTACTTTACTAACCTCAGCATATACTACAGGCCTCTTCATTCATTCCTGTGTTCCAGCCATCTCAGGCTCCCTGGAGTCCTCTCCCTTTGTTTTGTCCTACTAAGACAAAAAAGGGAACCCTAATCTAAACGATTTTGCTGAACCTCCTGAATAAGAACTTGAATCTAAGGTATTCCCTTAAGGAGTTCATATGTTAGAGTTCCCAGGTGGTAGTGCTGTTGAGATATGATTGGATAGTAAGAACTGGTTGATCCATTAATGTGTTCATTCTATGTAAGATATTAAGATATGGGGCCTAATTACAGGAATAGATCAATGGGGGTGACCTTTGAAAGATATATGTTTTCTATGTTTTTCTTTCTCTGCTTTCTGGCCACTCTATAGTGAGCATCTCTGCTCCACCACAACCACCCTGGCATTATGCTCTGTCACACCACAGACCCAGAAACACAAAGTTAAATATTGCTTCAGAGGAATGTGAACTCAAATATAAATCTCCCCTACTTTAGTTGTTTTCACCAGTATTTTGTGACAACAATAAAGAAAACATGTTTACAGATGTTATCTTTCAAGCTCTAAGTAACATCTAAAATAAGAAAGTTGACCATAATTCTCTTTTTAAAATTCTCTTTTTTAAAATCCTCATTGCCCTTCTACTTAGAACTTTTAACTCGGTTTATCCTTTACACTCTAACTGACAATTTGATGCCTTTCACAGAATGTTATGGTTATTATGTACAGTCATGCCCACTGTTCTAGTCACTGAGCCCTATATAAGATGCTGTGGTGTTCAAGGAGGTCGTGTAAGGGAGACGCTCCATGTGGTAAGATATTTCGCTCTAACCTACGAAGGATTTATGTTCATCTTATTCTGTGATATAGCCCAATTGCCAATAGTCATGCCTCTAACATAGTAATGCCTCAGTTCATATTTGCTAGAACAATGAGTTTTTGAGTTAGAGTGTAACTGAATCGACTCATTTGACCAGTATAGATGCCAAGAAACTGTTCATTTTTCAAGTCAGATGCACTGTGCATATAAAAATAGTGGTTCTTACTTAATTGAAACACCTTGATCTGCAAGGATTCATCTTTCTCTTATACAAAAAAGGGAGATTTTCTCCATATGCACTGTTTTTATTCCTGAAAGTCACTGCAATTATTAATTACTGAGTAATAGTCTATATGAAAGGAAATAACTTAGTCAACATGGCTAGGGATATGGTATGTTTACTCTGTTTCTTGTACAGTGATCATGTGTTCCTCTGATCTGATTCCTGGAGAATGACTGTTACTAATACCTTAAACAGTCCCCTGAGGCTCTGGTCCATCCAATGTTTGACTGGCTACTCCACATATGAAGCAGATTGCAACCAGCGTTTCCATTTAAAAAGCCCTACAGAAGGTCTGATGGCTTCTGATGAATTATTGAGGGTAGCTAAAGACATAAAAGGCCAGAGCATCAGTCACTGCATCTGATGTAACCTTTTGTAGAAGAATCAATCTTTCCTGTTGTCAGAAAACAAAGAACTCTTATGTTAAGACAAGTCTCCAGGCAATCAACTTGAACCCCCATGCCAACACTTATCTAGAATAATAATAAAAAGTGGTAATCCTCTATGCCTTGTTTGGGCTAAAAATCCTAACTTTCTTCATGGTTGGCTGTCAAATAGACTCTGAAAAGTAGCATTAAAGACTGCTTTTTGGTGTTTTTTTAAAATTTTTTGCTTTATGCATTATCTGTCTATATGGTCTTTAAAGGAGAATAAAACTACTCAAAATTCACGTTGGAACTGGGTGTCACTCCTTCACTGCAGACCTGACTTCTAGCAGGAAGGATATTTGGGATAAGTGAGGCACCGCCTGCTTGTCATGATCAGACAGAGCAGATGCAGGTTATGTGTAGCTATTAATACTGAATGATTACTTGAAAATGCTCAAAGATATATTTTTCAAAGGTCTCTTTCTTTGAATAGTTATACTACTCTTTTAATGTGGAAAAAACATTATCATTATCATGAAAGAGCCAATGTAAACCACATCCTGTCTGACTGCTCATTTATGCTTTCACTTATGAACCTAAAGCTAGAATAATTTCCTGAGTACCCTGACCATCTCCAAATTCCCGTTTTCACTTGGATTTTTATCTAGGCTGTGTTCATCTTTTTCATCCCCATTAATAAGAATTCTCCTCTCTTATAATCTGGCTATATTAGGGCATAAAGAACTCTTAATGGAAGTTTCACAATGGTATTTCCAGACACTACTTTTAAACCATAGATTCTAGACCATTAATCAAATAAGAAAGATGGAAATTTGCCCCAATGACAAAAGTAAGATGAACATGGGCAAGGTGGATGGGAAACTGTGTCTATGAGTAAGTTCCACCCAGAAGACCCCTTCTAGATGCCTCAAAGATCTAAGAATCCCCAGAGTAAAACTGCCTAAGAAATCAGTGTCTTCATCAGTTAGTGCTTGTTCCCGTTTCTCCTTGGACCCCTGAGCTTGCCATTGAAAGCCCAAGGGGTTATCCCTTGAGCAGTGAACAAACTGATTCAGGGGGTTTCCAAATTACCACAGTGACTCTAGGCAACAGGGAGTGATTTGCTAAAGGACATGCTCCCTTTTCCTGTTATCTTCAGCCTTCTGTTTTCCCAAAATGATCGGTTATGTGGGAACTAACAGATTGATGCTCCCTCCAGCACTGTCCTTCCTCATAAACCTCAGTTCCTCTGTCTGTGCTTCTGACCTGAGATTACCTTATGACAGCTCCCATGTATTGAGCTTCTATTTTGGACTGGTCTGTACTTGAGAGTTACATTCAGAGAATCACTTAATCGTCATATGCCATGTGAAGTAGGTCCTGTAGCTACTGTCGAACACAGGCAGAGGCTGAGAATCAAAGAATTAGAAGCTTATCAGAGGCTGCACAGCTAGGGAGTGATAAAAAAAATGCCTGCCAGATTACGAAGTATTTTTTTCTTATCTCTTTTATGATTCTTCTTATCAACAATTTCATTAATTTTTGGAACATATTGATGGACATTCAATGTCACAACAGGGTGTTACCTTGAGGTATTTCTTCCTCCCTGAATCTGTCTCCCTTTCAGTAAAATAACTTGTGGGATTTAAACTGCCCAAGCTCCAATACCCTTAAATCCTAAGGATTTAAATGACAGTAAGTGATAGTGAAATACACTAATTTGTAAACTCCCACATAACTAAACCTATTGAGAACAACCAGCTGGTCATGCTACATGACCCAAAAAGAATACAGACAGGGGAATTGCAGCCCAGAAGGCAAGAGAAAAAAACAAAAGGCAAGATTCAAGGTTTGGTCAAAAAACAATTGACAAAAAATGATCATTAACTATTCATACGATTGGGACAAAAGACTAGAACTTGGTTATTTTTAATTCCTATTGTATCTCTGTCATTGGACAATTATAAAATGATCTTGGTGGAGTTAGCAAAATCCTAGATCTTCCAGCTCTATAGTCCACTGGTTGATAATATGCTTTCAAACTCCCACAGTTATTTAGAAGATCAAATAGCTCCCACAGGCATTGTCTAGCACTGAGAAGCCCAGTAAGATTTGAGTATGCAAATTTTATTACTCTCCCTTAAAGCCCTTTCTTCTTAACCATAAAGTGTCCAACTTTCATACACATAATTCTTGACCAAATTAAAAAAAAAAAAAACCTGAAAAGTGTGGAAGGTGACTGCTTCCACTGATGAGTCATGGCTTTACAGAAAATGAGAATTATTCACTAGCTCTTTTGAGTCAACAAGTTGGAGAAAGTTGTGGCCATTAAAAGCTCTTGTTTTGTTTTCAACAGTGGTTTTTTAACACTTAATTTACTCTTAGGTTTTTCTCTTCTGGATTGAACATTGTTTGAACGCTCCAATTAAATTTACTACTTTCTCCTCTCTTGAAGCAGATTTGTCTTTGGATAACCTTGAATAAGAACGAGAAACAAAGACATGTTCAAAAGCCTGTCTTACTTCCCAAAGCAATGGAACCTAACGGGACAGTAAGCTTCACTTTTATTTGGGTCCATGTCTCCAGGCACAGAAGGAACAGGCACCCAGAAATGTGTTTTCCCACCATGCTTTGCTTAAGGTCATACCCTCTCTGGTATTAGTCATTCTTAACTCATAAGATCAAAACTAAAGTTACATAAAAACTAAAAATAGGCTATTTGTCACCCAGAAAGCACCAATAAATTTTAGCCACATAGAAAAATGAGCTAAGACAAGCATGTCTTTCTCTTAGAGATAATTTTCTCTGATGTCCCGCAAGTTACCATGTTTGTTCTGGTACAAATCCTTCCTGACCCTGAGAGCTAAGCTCTGCCCTTCATTCCTCCTTTATGAGCCCAATGGCTCTGTCCTCACAGTAAAATGTAGCTGTGAGTTCTTTGTGAAAAATCAGTCTGGCTTCTTGAGTTGGGCAGCTGCCATGAATCTCAGTGTGCCAAGATTGGCAACAAGACCTGAACCCTACTCCCACCCTCAAAGCACCTCCATTAGCTGTCTCTACTGCCTGCTCATTGCTTTATACTATTTCTAAGCTTCTGCTCCTAATATGAGAGGTCTTCTCAGCTGACTTCTAAAGTAACAGAAAGATGAAATCTTGCTTCTGGAGGAATGATGTTCTAGAAAAGATAAAACTGGGTCCTGGTCTATCCTTTTAAGATTCCTTCAGCTGTCTTTCCACTGAATCTATAACCTATGCATAAACTTATAAATATGGGTGATTTTATCCTTTGTATTATTTAATAGTATAGTACAGGTACTAAGAATATTAACAAAAGCATTTGAACAAAAGAAGTTCAACACTAACAACCGATTTATGCTCTATTAATAGTTGATACTCACACTGACGAGAACACCAAGAAAGCTATGCAGAATAGAAATAGAAGTAACTCCTATTATCTACTGAAAATTTACTCTGTGTTAGATACTTTGCCATGAATTGTTATGGTGTCAACTCTTACTGTATATGGATAATTCAATCTCCATTTTCACAGAAAAGGACCAGTGCTCCAAAAGCTTGGATCCATTGCCTATGCCACACAGCTAGCAATAGCCCAGGTCAGGATGAATGTCCAGCTCTGAACGGTAAAATCATGTACCTCACTACTTTGCTTCTCTTCATATCCACATGAAGAGGTAAATGATACAGGTGACCCAGCTGATGTTCGGTCCTCTGTCTTGACAAAAGAATAAATATGAGGAAAGATTTGAGTTAAACCTGAAGCCTCTTTCTACTGTAGTGGACTAAGTATCTTTTACCTTCGCTAATATACACTGGAATTAATCTTTTAATCTTTTTTGAAAAGTTTTGGCTGAATGGACCAAATATACGGCACCATGATTTTTCAATCTCATGGTTGCCTGGTAAAGAAAACCGTGAATGAAAGGAAGAAAGAAAATCAGAAAGGAACAAAGGAAAAAGTTGAATTTACTCACAATAGTAGTTAAACATTGATGAAACTTTTAAGTGCATTCATTATATTCAGAACCCTACACATGTAATCTAATTTTCTAGCCTTAATGCAAATGAAAACTATGGTGTCTTGGGGGATATCTAGTGGTGTTTTAGTTTCACTGGCTAGCACATGGGAAAGACAGAATTCAGACCCAGAGTGAGATGCTCATTTCCCCACATTGCTCCAAGGCCTCATAGGATCCAGGTGACAGCTATAGAGTTCATTTTACTGTGCACACTAAGGAAGCAGTTAGCACAATGTCCAATTGGTGGTTTTTTTTCTACTTTCAAACCATTCATATTAACTTTAATTTACTCATTCTGACTCTTTAATATCATATATGTGACTACAGGATCTGTGCTTGCCTAAATCTCCAGTCTAGGACCTTCCCACCACACCCACATTTCCTATTCTACCATCTACCCCATAATGGACTTCTAAGTAATGTTCCCTCCTGGTTTATTGTGGAATGCTTTTTTCTTCTTGAAGTACCTGTCCCTGTCTACTCAATTGGACCATCCTTCTCTGTTTCAAGAGAGTCCTCAGAATCACCTCATCCTGGAGTATCCCCTGGAATTGTTCCCATAGCTTTGCTGCAGTACTATGTTTGTTTACATTCTTCAAGTCCTCTACATACCTCCTACTATTCTGTAGCGACTGTGAGGGATGTGTCAGTTTCCACATGAAAGAAACCTCCGAGAAAAGAAACTATGACATATATTCTACTACATCCACCATTTAGCACTGCATCTGATGAATAGAAGACATTCTAAGGAAATTTTCCCAAAATTCACTGACTGGATAGTTGTAAAGTATGTGTAGAGGAACAATATTTGAGAATTATTATAGCTGCTAAAGCGGAGGCAATGTACTAAGCCATAACCTCTGACATCCCTAAAGACTACGAAGAAGAACTCACAATACTTAGCCAGCTGAATTCTGCATGGAAAGAAATACATCCTTGGGAAGCAGCAAGGAAACAATGACCCCACAGCTCACAAAACTCAACTCCATCTATTGCACACAGGGAGAACCAAGTACAGAAAACGGGAGTGGCCAAGCATTGCATTATAGTCAAGTGGAGAACAGAACCAGGTCTCTGGGCTCTCAGCCCATTGTTCTCTGTACTTTTGCTCATCATAGGATTCATGGAATGAAGTGCTGCCCACTTGAAATATTCATTCTAATGAGGAGCCTCAGATTTGAATAGCTTTCTCTTAATGAGGGGGAGTGTGTGGAAAGCCAAAGCCAGGAGTTTGGCTTTGGGAGTAATGAGAGCTGCAGCTAGAATTATACTGGGGTAATAGGAAGTGCAACTAGTTCCTTAGGGAAGGAATAAGTCACAAGAACTCCCCTCAAATATTCTACCATATCCCATAATAAGACTGGTCCACTTCCTGGTGTTCCTTGTTTGTAACACAAGTAAAAGTGGCTCTCCATATTTTCAAGTCTTGCATCCATGTATTCAACAAACCAGGAATCAAGAGTATTTGGATGAAGGGAGAAAGGTGACTTGAAAATAACTGGCAAACAAGCATGGGGACCTGATTTTGGGTCCCTAGCAACCATATACTCCCAGCACTGAAGGGGTTGTGGCAGGAAGATCCCCAGAGTTTATTGGCTGACCAGTAAAGCTAAAGCAGTGATCTCTAAGTTCAGTGAATGGCCTATATAAAATAATATGGCGGAGTGGGATTAATAAAGACACCTGATATTGACTTCTGGCCTCCATATATGCATACACATGCATGAACATTTGCATATGCACAAGAACACACACAGTACACACAAATCATTGTGTCTATACTGAAAATGCTACAAACTTTCATCTTGTAAGCTTATCTATACTTTACTTGACATTTTCATTTACTACAAATGATAAATAATCTATAGATGATTGAAAATATACTGGAAGATATATGAAATTTATATGCAAATAGGACACAATCTTACAACATGTGCATCTAGGAGCTTTGATATCAACAGAAGAGCTGCAGGCAATCTCTCTAAGTGAGGATCATGTAGGATTTCATATTTATATAAAACAGTGTTTAAAATTAACAAGAAATCTGATAGCAAAAACACTTGAAGATATGAATTTCAAGACAATCTCTGAAGTGCATACCTGATAGCACTGAGATTCTTCTATAATCCAGACTGAGGTCTTTAGATTCTTACCCAAGGGACTTTACATTCAAAATATTTATTCTGCATCTTGCTGCTCTAGTTGTCTTGTGTATTTCAAATAAATAATTGAGACTTATCTCATGAAGGTGATGTCACATCCATCATTTTGATCTTTAAAATCATTTTTCTCCCTCAGAGTACTATATCATTGTTCACCACGATCCAGAAGATATTTAATGATCTAACTCTTCCCTTCTACTCTCCTTTCCTTCTTCCTCATCAGATTGCAGACAGTTACTTAATTTTCCCCATCTCCCAACAATAGGCTTTTTGTTTTGTTTTGTTTTGTCTCGTCTCTGAGTATTTTTATTTGGCTAGCCCTTTTCCTAGCATATTCTCATATCTAACTGTCCCTAAGGTTGGTAGTTTTTCATTTCCACATTAAAGGTTAAATATCACATTAAGGTTAAAAAGCAGCTCTCTCCTGACCATCATAATGCTCATTACTTTTCTCATTGACCAAATGCATGACAAAAAAGCAACCTAAATAGAAGCTGGCTTATTTGGACTTACTGTTCATAGAATGCTTCCCATCAGGGTTGGAAAGGTATGGAAATAGCACCAACCAGCAGGAGGAGAAAGGGCAATGTTAGTGTTCAACAGGTTTTCTCTATTTTCACTGATATTCAGTCCAGGACCTCTATCCTTCAGATGGTGAATGCTGCTGCCCATATTTAAGGTGGATCATCCTACCTTAATGAGACCTCTCTGGAGATGCCCTCACAGACACACCCAAAAAAGGGCCTCATCAAGGCCCTCGGTGCTTCTTACTCTGTGGCAGGAATGCAGCTTGGTGGCTTGACAAACAGTGCGCATATGCGGCTTGTTAAAATACGCGCATGCGTAGTTTGCCAGACAGCACTCACAGGCACTACAGCTTACACACAGGGTGCGCATGCTCAGCTGGACTCCCACTTAAGGGGGACATGCCCAAACAAGCTCCCCGAGAGACCCAGAGACAGGTGACGTGGCGTGACACAAGCCAATGCAAAAGAGCCACAATAGCAGTCTACAATCCAGGAGCCAATGGGATGCTGAGCGGGTTTAAAAGGGCTCCCTCTTAATAAGAGTCTGCTTTTTGCCTCTTACCTGACTGGAGAGGCTGTGTTGTGGACTCTTCGCAGGCCGGCTCACCACTGCCCCCAAGGGTCCCTGAACTGGGTTAAACAGCAGGTACATCTAAGCAACGTTAATCCAGTTGAGTTGACAATAGAAATGAATTACCTCATCCTCCTAATAAATAATCTCTCTGTGTAGTTCTTCAAGAATATTCATTCTTATTTGATTCAACTGTGTTTTTCTGCTCCCTATTTATTGACTGTCTTCTCTAAAGCAGGGTCATCTCCTAGAGGAAGTCTTGACATTCTTATTCACAACAGATAATATCACTTAGAACTTTGAACACTACTTGCCACCTGAAAATAATTTATATATTGCATTAGTTTATAAAATAACAAACTCATGTAACAGAAACTGCTTGGTTGTCTACTATGTGAAAAGCATTATAATGTATACTCTGGAGGAAAATGACATGAGTTAATCACAGCATTTACCAAGAATTTTTACAGACTCTCAGAGAAGGTAGTTCTAGTTATTGCCCATGAGCAAATGTGACCCCACTGCAAATGAGATATGACTAGAGTCATACTAGAGAGACAGAGAAAGTGATATAGGGGATTCTGTATCTGTGGTTACCTTC
The DNA here is from genome assembly GCA_026225945.1 of Cricetomys ansorgei. Lineage (NCBI taxonomy): Eukaryota > Metazoa > Chordata > Mammalia > Rodentia > Nesomyidae > Cricetomys > Cricetomys ansorgei. The sequence continues at coordinate 61,270 of JAMJFZ010004176.1, forward strand.
AAAGATGTTAGAGGAGATAGTTAATATTTTCACAAAGACAGAAATGAGGTAGGGAGTGAGCATTGGGTTATGTGCTGTGGGAGAACAAGAATAATGTTGATGTTCACTGCTTTGCCTCTAGAGCTACGCAGGCTAACTGGCACATAGTGGGATCTTGATGAATGCATGTTGAATGAACAAACAAATGCTAGACGTGAACACACTTCAGTAGAGAAATATATCTGAAATATGGTTGTATTCTTGAGAGAACCAGTTCTGTGTTTTTGTCATGAGTCACTTCTTATAAGACTCATTTCATCACTACTGAACCAAAGAAGCACCCTCTTTCTCTACTTCACCTACTCAAGTTCTAGAAGTATTGCTTTGGCAATGAATTATAATTAAGGAAACAATAATGATGCCCATGTATCAGTGCATCCTTATGGCTTTTGCAGTCATCTCAGAACTCATATTTCTTTCTCCTTAGATTTTCCTTCTCTGACTATTTCTTGTAAATAGGATGACAAAAGTTAACATAATTTTACATCAAAATATTGCACCTGTTTGTTATAGGAAGGGAGATTTTGAGCATGGTTCAATCATCTGCTTTGCAATCAAAAAATTTTTCAAGTTATTCCTCCTATGTCTCACTTACTTCCTGTACCAAAGAAGATGCCATATACACACTTGACAGAGGCATTGAGTAAGAGTCCTTGATAAATAGCATATGCTTAGTAGGCCATAGCTGCCGTTATTATCCCAACACTGGTCAGCAAGGCTAAAGCATAGAAATCCCAAAAGTAACTTCATAGAAATCTGTACAGCAGTCACATTAAAAGATAAGAAGTATCTCCATGAAGACTCCAGCACAAAGACACTTGTGTGATTTCCAGGGCTCTGCTTGCCAATATTTCTTTTCAGAACAGTCAGATAGGAACAGCCATCTTATTCACTACTGATTTATTGCCAAATAAATGATTCTGGAATCTGAGTAGATGTGAATGGAGGGATAGGGTGTTCTTCTCTTTTATTAGAAATGAAAGGAAACCTTGAATATAAGAATCAAGTGACAAGGACAAGGGACTGGTATTCCCATTAAGCAAGCATAGCAGTATATTCATGTCTGACTATGGCATATCCATTAACAAAACTTTTAAAAGCACAGACCTATATTCAAATGTCAGTGGAAAAACAAAGTTATGTTATTCTGAAGGAAGTAATTTCTTCCTCCTTTCAAGCTAAGGAAAGAAAACATATAGTTGCTGATGTGGAGTCAAACAACCAAGAGTCTAGTACTGGCTGTAGCCTAATCCCCGGAGATGCAAACTCTGAATAAATCAGTTCTTCTTAAAACTCACATAGCTGTTCGAAGGAGCAGTTTGTCCTCAGAAGGATTTCTCTAAGATGAAGCTCTATTTCTATGGCTGCGAGATTCTAAAACCAAAGGCAAGATGGATACAGAAGGACTAAGAGCCACTAACTTTCCTACAATAGCCTATTGGAGTCTGTGGATCAGAGGCAAGCATTGGGAAAAACTCATTTCCTATATATAAAAAAAAAAAAGACTATTTACAGCTCCCATACTTTAAAATACAGAAGGGAAATATAGGCCAAATGTAGGCCAAGACTACCCAACCCCGTTTCTCATGTTTTATAACTTAGTTATATTGGTCACATTCACTTGCTTATATATTAACTGAAATACTTACTATTTTCATATTTTACAGAAAAAAATGGGTTTGTTGATCTCTGTATTAAAATTTTAGTTCGTTTTGATAACCACTCTGAATATAAAGTTTAACAACAGATTGGCTAACAATGAATTACATGGAGAATATTGGTCTCATTACATAGTTTAAATCTTTCTAGTGTCTGTTGATGATATCATAATGTCATAGCACCATATCTGGTCTAGTAGTTAGTAGAGGTGCTGGTACAAGCACACCTACTGTTGCCAGTCACATTGTACAAAGTCATAGAACATACAAACATCAACAGTATGCCAGACTGACGATGTCAAAGAACATGTATGTAATTAATTGATATGTTTAGAGTAGATTCTTTATCATCTTCATACTCACATAACAAAAAAAATTAACTATAGCTGGGTGGTGATGGTACCTGCCTTTAATACCGGCATTTGTGAGTTAGAGGCATCAGATCTCTGTGAGGTTGAGGACAGCCTGGTCTATACAGAGTGAGTTCCAGGACAGCCAGAGTTACAACAAAGAAACCCTGTCTCGAAAAAAAATTAACTATGAAACAGCCTCAGAGCATGTCTTTCAGTAGATATTGCAGACGAATACATTGTTGTCATAGGAAAATGTGTTTCTGTGCCTGTTATTTCCACAAAGGCTTTAACTATAGGGAAGATAAAGGGGGAATCTGACTCTGTATAGGCCAAGGCTAATACACGTTTTGTGCATCAACCGATTAAAAAATAATTTAAAATGCAAATATAGAAAAGCTGTTTGATGAGGATGTAAAGATCATAAATATTTTTGTACGGCTAGATTCATATTTTAGTCAAAGTATAATGAAATAGTTTAAAGCTTTAAAGTTTTTTGAAGTTTGTGTAAAAATTATAGTATGCCAAGATTAGTCTCCTATTGAAGAAAGAAAAAAAATGACAAGCTTAGTAGTACAGCCAAGTAACCGTGTTTATAAAGTATACAGTAGTCGAGTCATATCCTGGTCCTTCACATTGACTAAACATATGCTGACTCATTCTCCAGTTCTGAGAGCTTTGCTCATGGTAAGTGTCTGTACAAGTGACTTTTCTATATTTTCATACACAAATACTACTGTTACAGTTGTCCACTGTATACAATACAATCGCGTGTTGTACACATCTACAGCCAGGCCCATAGACTATGTCATATAGCTGGTATGTAATATGTTAAGCTATAATTATTTTGGTAGCTCTGTACTATGATATTGAGGAAAAACAACTAGATAAATTAGGTTCTTAGAAAATATTCCCAAAGTTATACAACTGACTATGCTTGAACAGTTTCATGATGCCCTGAGTAGCTTATATGGTTTGGTAGAGATCACCCAATTAATAAAATCAAGAAGAAAAAGCCATTAAAGGATGGCAATGATACAATGGTGATGGTAATGGTGATGATGAGAAATCACTTTGCTGAGTGAAATGTGACAATAATTTGAATGTTTCATGCTATGTTTTAGTATTTCTTTTATTTTCGAGATTATAATATATAATTACATCATATTTTATGTTTTTGCATTTACTTTTCACACCTCATCATATTATCTCAGCTTTCAATATGAGAAAATTTAGTCCTGGGAGTTTAAGACACAAGATCAAGGTCATAAACCTAACAGGGTATGATTTAGAGTATAGGACTGTGTGGCCTGTTACTAATAAAACATAATTCAGAAATTAAAAAGGGTTTGTACAGAATTGCTTGTCACAAGGGAGAATCCATCTGTCTGACTCCATGACTGATTTTTCTGCCATCACAACATTTGCTATTCTGTCTCCTATGTCATGTGAGATTTATGCACCTATCTGTTGCCTATCTATCATCAATATGACCATCAGTAGCCAGCTCTAGGTTGATAGATACAAGAAGATAGAGTAATATCATCTACTTTATTTTCCACATCCCTTGTCACAACAGTACTTTGATATAAGGATACCAAATATTCACCAATAACACATATTAAGGAAAATTATTTTAACACATTGCATGGATGGTTGTATTCTATACTTAAGACTATCCTGCATGTTAGGTACTATAATTATCTATATTATAGTAAAATGTTTAAAATGAAGACATAGAGTCTTGGGATTTCAGCCGGTAAGTACTAAAACTAGCTGTGGACTTGAGTGGGAGTAACTGTGATCTGAGAACAGGTTATTCAGTGTTCTTCATAGGCACCATGACATCACCTGAAAGCTGGTTAGAGATGCAGAATCCCAAGCCTGTTGAGGTTTTGTCTGTGTTCTATCATGGTCCACAGGTGTTTTTTTATGCACGTAGAAGTTTGAAAATCTCTACTGTAAATCAACTCATTCTCCTCTCTGTTAATTGTGTAAGAACAGGAGACCACTTTCTGGACGACACACAAGACAAACTGTTCAGACAAAGTTTGTGTTCTCAGGAAAGGATCAAACGATCCATCATTATAAATCAGCCTAGGTCCAAAACTGGGAACTGTTTTCTCTAGAGTCTATACTGATGTTCCTGGCCCTCAAAAGTCCTAAAGCCTCCTCACTAAAAGTGTCTGAGATCTATATTTTACTCTCAGCTGCATGATAAATACAGAAGCAAATGCTTCAGGGGTGAGTAATAGAGCTATAACTGTCCTGGGCTTTGCTTGTGACGCACCCAACCTGTATTTTTAAGACAAAAGGCAGAAAGGAAGTTGTCGTCTGTTCAGTAACTTGTGAATTATTATTTCCCAAGAATCTAAGCTTTTCCCAGATTCAATAACATGAATAAAATTATAAACTTCAGACAATAGTCACTTTTGCCTTGAGATATGCCTCTGAGTTTCTACATATCTCTAGGGATAGCAAAGGCTGTAGGGACTCATTCAAGGTAGGACTATTTTGTGCTTGGCTATTATGGGCTTAGATTCTTTTATGAATAATTATTTTTTTTAATTTGAAGAGAGAGAGAGAGTCTGTGTGTATGTCTGTGTTCCACATGTGTGTGGATATCCACAGAGACAAGAAGCTGGTTCCAAATCCCGGTAGTTAGAGTTACAAACAGTTGTAAACTGCTGAAAGTAGGTGTTGGGAACCAAACTCTGGTCTTCTGGAAGAGCAGAAGCTACTATTAACTCATGAGCCATCTTTCCAGATGCTGCAGTTTTAATTAAATGACCATTTTAGTCTAAATCAGCTGTCTTCCTTAGGCCATGAACTGAGCCGATTGAAAGAGATAGGAATCTGAGCAAGCACCTTAGTGTCATATTAGGTAGAAAGTCTTCTTGGATCTTGTGCTGGCATCCCTTAGACCCTCAGTTTTCTAGGTCAGAATCTCAAATGACAGTAGTCACCTGAGTCCAAGAACTTAATGAAAGATATTCTCCTTCATTATATTGAACTACTCATGAAGCCAAGAGTTTGTTTTGTTTTTCAAACAATCATGAGAATAGCAAAAAAAAAAAAAAAAAAAAAAAAAACCAAAACTGTGAATCAAAAATTTTTCAGGCGCGACTCCCAAATAGTCAATCCAATAGACAAAGGATATCCTCCCTCCGGAAATTAGTGTTTTGGAGATGTTTCTAAGGAACTTTTAACCCTGGTGACGTATAAGACATAATTGGATCTCCCTTTTCAACATTTTTTCCAGCCACTTGTCAATTAACATACATTCTATTTCTTTGGGCAACTATGCATCCTCAAAACATAGTAGCTTGAATTAGAGATAAGTCACTTGCATTTAACATCAGATCCTATACTATGCTGTCTCATGATGTAACTTCAAGAATACAGTGCAATTATAGAGGGGGAAAGATTACAAAGAGGCAGGACCAAGGCCTGAGAAGTTTTGCCTTGACCTGGGGAATGACATGTGTTAAATGTATCTATTTAAGACTCATATCTTGACCCAGCTTGTCAGTGATGAGGCCACCAACCTGTGGCAACACAGCCTGGGACACCCCAGATTATAATGCCCTGCTCCTCTGTAAGAAATTTCACCTATTGCCTGTTATTAAATAGCAGCAGATTCTTCTCAGCTTGTTTCACCTTGGCTTGTCATCATAAACAACCTTCTCAGGATTATTTTGAACTTTCAGTGGTAGCTGTGATTGCTCACTTCTGACAACAGTATTAACTTCTCCAAGATCTATGATCATCAAATTCTGCTTGTTTTGCTATGGTCATGTTGCATATTCGTGTAATTGTGTAACTGTAGATTACAGATCAGGAGGATATCCAACCATTCATTCCGAAGTGGATTAACTGTATCATATTTGTTCCTATCTTTCCTACATTCCAGATCCCTTATGTACTGATAAAAATGAAAACACTGGAAGGATTCATTATGCTATGAATAGGAGACGGCAGCTAATGCCATTCCAAATACTACCCCCAAGTCACATAGCCACAGAGAACATGCTTCTACTGGACTCAGCAACTAAAATGCCATTATCATTAGCTATGGCTTCTACATTTCAGTGACAGCTATTCATGTTAAAGGTGATAGTTCCGTTCCTTTGAGAAAATGTGAATTCTTTAGAGGAGACATGCAGATGCCCTGGGCATCTCCCCCCTCTTGTCAGCCATCCTTTGGAGGACTACATATACATATGAAAATATAAAAGTGGGTCAACCCTGGCATTCAGCCCTGAGAATTCAGTGATGAACTACACATTTCGTACTTTGGGGAAAATTCTTCCTTATTTGAGGAAACAAATATACAGATAGGAAACTCAATGAATCATTATTATCTTAGTGAAATTTTCTTCATCCTAGATACAATACATATATTTCAGCTTATCTTCATACCAAAGAAGTTTTTATTATCAGAATTCATGGACAGGCATGCACAATGTAATCATGGAGTCACTGTCTCTACAAACATGAGCTCATTATTCACTCATTTTTATGAGCACACCCTTGTCATTTTCCATATTAAACACAGGAAACGGCAGAGATCTAAGCAGCCTGATTGTACCGGACAAATTTATGGGTTTTAACAACTCTAGACACCTGATAGGTTATACTTTCTAATTCTGTATTTAAGTTAATCCAAGTAGCCAACTGAGTCTAATGTGTAGCTGAACATTGCATTGTCTGGGATTCAGGCATCAGTTTTCTGTTTCTCTAATGTTGAAATTCTAGGTTGCTGTTTGCTAAGTGTTGATCACTATGTCTTCCTGGTTGCTCGATACAATAGCTTTAATTTTTTCACATTAGAATATCACTACCCACATTAGCACAAATAGATATCATATTTTATGACACCCACTCCCCACTAAGATAATGGACTTGATTATTATTTTGTTCACTAATATCTTCTGCCATGTGAAGATTAGTAAATGGTTTGTTGTAGAATCAGATAAGTCTTTGAAGATTAAACAAAGTAACCTCATTATAGTGATGCACAGTGATGCAGAGCTAAGTCCTGGGTGTTATTAGAACACAGGGCCAAGTAGTTCCTAAGAGTCAGGGCTCATGTCTTTCCTCTGAGTGAGCCCAGTGACTGGTGAGTATAATTGTTGAACCTTTACAATGGAGCCTCTGCTGGGGTTTCATAATCAAGTGTCTCACCATGCACACGTGCATTAATAACTCCTCCACACTTCTGGTGGTGAGGCCTTCATCCATCACCCTGAGGTTTCAGTCATGGTTAGTTCTGGCCAGTGACTCAGCATCAGTCAGTTTACCTTGTCCTGTTCCTCTCTATTTTTACTTAGGATAGTTTTCCTCTTTTCTCTATGAATCCACACCCCATTGGGGCGTGTGTGGGACACTTATCTGAATTGACCCAGCCTATCTTCACAACAAAGATACTCTGTCTCCTCTCACCACAACCATTTTCCTCAGTTGCAGCTTCAGGTCACTGCTAAGTGCTAATCTGTCAGAGTGCCCTCCTTTAGCCACACGTTCTGTCCAAAATGTCTCTTGCACACTGGAAATAATGCTGATTCCATTTCTCTTACATATATTTTCTTTTAATGCATACCCATTTGTTGTACCACTGATCCTGAGGCACAGAATTCCATACAAAACTTACATCTTTTTTTTTCCTGGACTCCTGTCTTGCTATTCACATCACTCCTAGGTTCTTAAGTTTTCTTCCGTCCCAGCTGCTGCTCTCATTTGAGCAAAGACATTGCCTTAGTTAGGGTAATCATTGCTGTGATGAAACACCATGGCTAAAAGCAACATGGAGAGGAAATGGTTTATTTTGCTCACTGTTCCATATAACAGTTCATCATCAAAAGCAGTGAGAGCAGGAACTCAAGCAGGGCAGGAACCTGCAGTCAGGAGCTAATTCAGAGACCACGGAGGAGTGCAGGTTACTGGATGGTTTCTCATGGCTTGCTCAGTCTGCTTTCTTATAGAACCCAGAGCCACCAGCCCAGAGGTGGCCTGACTCACAATGGACTGGACACTCCCACATCAATCATTAAATAAGAAAATGGCCCAAAGGCTTGCCTACAAGCAGATTTTATGGAGGCATTTTCTTAATTGAAGTTTCCTCCTTTCAGATGACTTTAGCTTGTGTCAAGTTGACATGAAACTAGCACAGAGATCAAATATTGTCATGGTTCTGTCATTTCTGTACCAATTAAGGTTCTCTTCTGACACAAAAGTTACACACGAACACACATAATCCACATACACACATTTATACCCACACACATGTACTACATACACATTTGCACACACATATAAAAATACTACATAAACACACACACACACAAACACCACATGCATGCAACTTTTTAAAAGAAAATTGTCCCCAGTTAGTGGGCTTAATAAGCCTGACATGCGCAGAGCAAGCAAGCAGCTCAACAGCTCAGGAAGTTTCTCTGTTACAGTCTTGAGGCAGAATTCATTCTTTCCTGAGATACTTTACAGCCTTCAGCTGATTAGATGAGACAAATTGCTAAGGGTTATGTCTCATATTCAAAGTAATCTGATTGCAAACTTAATCAAGTCTACGAAATATATTCAGAGTAACAGCTCAGCTCGATGACTAAACTAGGCAATATAGCCTTGTCAAATTGGTATATAATATTAATCTTTGCAATTTGTTAGGAATTAAATGTTTGTGTTCCTTTAAAATTCATCTATGGGAAAGATCACCCACAACATGTTGGTATTTAAAAGGCAAAGCCTTTGTAAGGTAATTAGGTCATAATGTCCTAATAAGAAGAAATAAGAGAGATTGTTGTTTTACTCTCAGATAGATCCTGTAATGCTGAAACAGCAAGGAAATCACCTTGAAACCCTAAGCAAGCCCTTACCAGATGCTACAGTTTCTGGTACCTTAATCTTAGACTTGCCAGTTCCCAGAACTATATGAAATAAATGTTTCAGTCATGCACACAATGATAGTTTAGTATAATAACCAGAAATATTTAACCCGCATCTCTGTGTTCTTTAATACACAGCAGACATTAGTAAGCAATTGTTACATTCCACTTGATATGTTCAGATGATGCTCTGATTCTCCTCAGAGCAGCACTGTTGCCAACCAGGATCAGTGCATCAACTGAGCACACCTCTGATGTTACTTCTAAAAGAAATCCCAGTCACTTTTCTTCCCCATTGACTGTCCACCTAAGATGCTTTAACCAAGCTGTGTTTCACCAAATGTTATTCTTATAAGATAATGTATGATAAAGAGGTTTTCTTATCAGAAAGACTTATTAGAAAAACCTGTGTGGTGATCACACCTGTAATTTCACCATTTGTCCAGCATGGGCTGCATAGCAAGACCTGTCAGCACCCCCAAAGAAGTTTCCTTCCAAACAACTCCTGATGAAACAACTACAATTTGCAGACTCAATTTTTCCAAAATTTATTTAACACATTTGACTCAAACTCTTCTGAATATTTTTCTTCCTGACATTCAGGAATGCAGATTCCTGGAAATGTCTGTAGCATGGGGCCTTACCCTATCCCTATCAGCTATCTTTCTGAACCATAGTTCTTTGAATCCAATTGTTGATTGAAAGTCCTCATGTTATCTTCACCCTGTTTATCCACTGGCTTGTTTACTTACTATCTGCAATACTCTGTATTACTTATGTCAATGTTCTCTGTGTCAGGAGCAGTGCTATGTGAGCTATGACATTTTTCCCCTTCCTAGGCATACAGGAAGAAAGCATTTCCCAGCTCCTTTTTCAGTTGTCTGGTGATCTTGTTGCTGTCTACTGCGATGAGGGCAAAATTAGGTTAGCCACTTCCTAGCCTGATTCATTCCCTTTCACTTAAACCTCTACTATTATTCTATTTTCTGCTCATATGGCTTGGGGTTTATGGTAGCAGCAGGTGACACAAGAAAATACAATGTTGAAGCTTTAACACTATAGAGAGTGAGGGAAAAATATCATATTAAAGCCACTGATATTCTGGAGCTACATGACACAGCCGTTAGTATGAATCACTAACTATTAAATTATCCGCTAAAGCATAATGTTACCAACACTCTCTCTGCTTCCTACATTTTTACTCACTCATACCATTCAACATTTCCTACTCTCAGCCCAATGACTTACACCATTATTTTGTTCCAGTGTTTGGACTTCGAGTTCCTGAGAAGCAAAGTCATAATAACTACCTCATCTCTGAGTCTGCATACATCACTTTGAGAGGTTGCTATTGGTAAATCAGTGTTTGCTCAATAAAAGACACCATCGTAGGCTTTGATATTCTAATAGAAAGTGTTACCATGGTAAGATAAAGCTGTAAGGGTTTTAGGACCTATAGACAATGGGCAGGAGCTCTTTTTTGCCCATCTGATTTTTCAGCTCAAACTGGCTCATGTTTGCCCTATACATTATCTAGCACCTCTCTTTAAAAATATTATTCATTCTTGGGAACTTTCACAATGTATACAATATGTTTGATCATATAAGGCCCTGACTAATTCCAACTCCTTGTAGATTATCAGTCTTGTCACATCCTCCTCTCAGATCCATGCTTTTGATTCACAGTGCAGAGTTTGATCAGTGATATCCCTATGTGCAATAGGGTCATACACTAGAACATTGGTAACTTAACAGGGGGCTCACCTCTGAAGAAAGTAACTCTATCCAACAGCCTCTACCTGCCAAAGCACCTCAGCAATGAGCAGGGCTTCATGAGCTGCCCCCTCCACTATTCTGGAGTTTTGACTGGTTTAATCCCATGCATAGGTGTTATGGGGGTAACAAGTGCTTTCTGATTAATGGGCCAGAACTCATGCCTAGTACTATAAATCTGGCTGAGACCCTGGGGCTAGGGAAGTCATAGACCCTTGGGGAGAACTTACTACAATTATTTTGCTTAACAGACAGCATGCTTCTTGACATAATATGTTTGACTAAAAAGAAGAAAACTCTCAGATGTTGGAATTAAAGAGACGGATGAATCCCAATTCTCTCACTTGCTCCTCTTTGAGTAGGAAAACTAACTTTATACTTCTAAACTTGGTTTCTTTGCCTTTGCATCAGAGATTAATTCCAATCTCATACGGCCCCCATGTAAATTAATTGAGCTCAGTAGACAGACTGGCACATTAGTAAGAGCTCAAGAAACAGCAACTGCTGATGCCTGGACCTGAAAAAGCTGTAGCCGAGACATGTCTGCAGGGGCCATCCTGCCCAGGGATGCTAGCCAGAGCCCTGAAGGAAACTGGATACCATTTAAAGCAGACTTAATTAAATACTATTTTGCAGCTCCTGCTGAGAGATGGGTTACAAAGGAGAGAAGCTGAGCTGTTTTACTGAGGAATCAAAGATGGAGTGTCACATAAAGCCCTCTTTATTTATTTTTCATTGAAAATAGATTCTTCTCACATACAATACATCCAGATCCCAGTTTCCCCTCCCTCCATTCTTTGCAGCTCCCCCCTACACACACGTCCCATCTCCCCACAATTCACTCCCCCTGTATTTCCCTTTCAGAAAAGAGCAGGCCTCCAAGAGATGTCAGCCATAAATGGCACAGCAAAATACGAGACAAGGCATAAGTAAAAAAAGATTCCGAAGAGCAAGCGAAAGAGTCAGAGATACGCCTACTCCCAATGTTGGAAGTCCAGCAAAAATATCAAGCCCTGACATATGTGAAGAGGACCAGGTTCAGACCTATGCAGGCTCCGTGATTGCTGCTTCAGCCTCTATGAGCCCATTTGAGCCCTGCTCAGTGGATTCAGTGGGCCGTGTTCTCCCAATCTCCTGAATGCCCTCTGACTTCTACAATCTTGCCCTGCTCTTCTGCCAGGACTCACCAAGCTCCAAGGGGAGGGGCCGAATGATGACCTCCAATTTAGACTCTCTCTCTGCATAACGCCTGGCTGTGGGACTCTGCACCTGCTTTCATCTCTAAAGCACTCTTTGAAAAATTTGAAATCTAGTTACTGATGCTACCAAGCAGCTTGTTTAGTAAATGAAGTCCCCATTAAAAGAGCCGCAGCCACACAGTAAGGCTTCTACAAAAAGTAAATAAAAGTTTTCTTTATCCATTGGTCCTGGTGGATAAAAATATACGCATTGATTGATGGAGCAGACTTTTTCAGACTCGCAGTTAATACAGTACCGAGTAAAGTCTCTCTTTCTCAGTGAAAAATGATCCATCTGAGTATAATCTCCTAAACTTTTACACAAGCATATAAGAAATGGAAGTCCCTGGGTGGCTATTTGAAATGGAATGTGGTGATATATTACTGTAGTGACTATCATTGCTCATTCAGAAGGGACAATGGAGAATGGAAGGATGGTGAAATTGAGATATAACTGTTTGGTGATTGCGTCAGAAAGCGTATTAAAGAAACCAGGTTTCAGTTCTAGCTTGTCCACCCTGTCACATAAGGTAAGCCTTCTCACAGCCTCCGTTTCCCTGGCATAGCCAGCCATCATGCTACACATTCTCTTAGCCCTTTCTGCATTCTCATTCAGCTGCACATTTAAATATTCCTTTTTTTTTGTAGATTTTGGAGTTTGTGGGAATAAGTAAAATGCTTACACATGAGATGGAATTGAAAGATTTTTGTCTAAAAGGAACATGTCGTCTGGGATGAAAATAATGTGAACATTTGGCTTAGTACTACATTAAAAAGCAATTGTCGGCTTTAAGTCAACCAAATGAAACAGAGATGATAGCTTTATTGAACGTTCTGGTGCCCATTGAAGTTGCTATTCATCATTTCCTGCATAAGCACATAGCACAGTACTAAGGATTCTGACCCAAACCCCACAGTTCTTCCTTTGGTCACTAAGAGCTGGAATTGTGCAGACGTTGTATAAAGTGGTTTATAAACTCCACTTCTTACCACAGCCTGAAGGAATTATAGCTTGTTATTCTTGTTTCCCTGCTTAAAGAAGCATGTTTGTGAGTTTTCCATCACTAAAATCAAATACCAAAAATAATTAACTTATTAAAGTTCAACCGTTAGTGCTGGGAAAGAAATGTCAACAGTCTTAACCAACTAGGACTCTGTAACTTATAATAAAAACTGGCTTGAAAAGATAAGCCTACTAGTGCAACAGTGACATGCAGTATTTTCTCATTGGATTTAAAGCCCCCTCCACAGGACAGAACTCATGCCTGGCATCATAACTGGGCCAGGAACTAATAGTTGGATAGATCATGGGCCCTAGGGCAAAACCTACAACTGCATTGTATAAACTGACCCCTAAGAACTCATCCTTATACTCATAAGTAAGTGCTTCTCTCAACCCTCATCAGAGAAGCTTCAGTTTGAAATATAGGGCCATTAATGCAGAGACCCACAATAGATCAACATGTCGAGAGAATATGAACCTGAAGTATATTAAACCCTAAGTGAGACATCTATATTAGCCCTCTTCCTCAAGAGATCATGATGGAAGTGGGAGTCGAATGGTTCCAAGAGTCTGCAGTAATAGATAACCATGTTTTCTAGACACAAGAGGGGTGTAGCACATGCGACATCATGGAAGCTGGGCCTGGAATCAAAAGACCTGCACAAGATCAAGTCAGACAAAGTCTAAGAGTAGACAGTGAAGGAAGTCATGAAGTCTCACCCTTAGTTGAGGGGCTATTGGTAATTGATGGCTACTGGGGGTGGGAATCAGTTTTCTTCAGAGATGTTCCAGACTACCTATGCTCCAGTATATTGTGCTGCACCCATGTGAATACAAGAAACACTAAGTGAATTCAGTGTGTTTAAAAAGGAACACATGAAGTTGAAACACAAAAGTGGTATGGAGAATAGAGAATGAATTGGAGGGAAAGAAACAGGTGGTATATTTGAATAAAATATATTGTATGCATGTAAAAAATAATATAAAATAAAATGTTTGCTAATCCCAAACCACAATTGCATTGTTGTTTTACACCAGAAGTTTTGAGCTTAACCTGGAATGTAATCTGTCTAGAGACCAAGCATACAATGATCTGTGAAGGGGCTTTCAATAGGCTGCATGAATGTGCTTCATCATAAGATGAACATGATACTGACAGCAAGCTTCCTAAGGCGATGACCTCTTCTATACCAGAGGTGTTCAAGCAGAGCTTAATGAAGCATGTAGGAGAATTTCATGGTGGTCATTGCATGTTATCTAAAACATTGGTCCAATGCTTCTGTAATGCTACGTGTGCTGGTTTGAATGAGAATGACACCGTAGTTTTATCTGTTTGACTGCTTGATCCCTGTTAATGAAACTCTTTGGGAAGGGTTAGGAGGTGTGGACTTGGAGGAGCTTGAAGTTTTAAAAGCTCTCCTTGTTGCTTTGAAATTTTAAAAGCCCTTGCTACTACCCAGAACCTTTCTCTCTCTCTCCCCGCTCTCTCTCTCTCTCTCTCTCTCTCTCTCTCTCTCTCTCTCTCTCTCTGTGTCCTCTCTCCCCTTCCTATGAATGAGGAAATAAAGCTCTCAGCTACTGCTCCACTGATGTACCTGTTTACTTCTCACCATGATGATCACAGACTACCCCTCTGAAACTACAAGCAAGCCCCAATTAAATGATATCTTTTATAAGAATTGCCTTAACCATGTTGTCTCTTCACAGCAATAGAACAGTGAATAAGAAACTACTGAGCATTCACTTTCTTATGAGATATGCAATGATCATCTCCTCGGCCTTTATGTGCCCACAGAAGAAAGAACATACTCTCTGTAAAATGAACTGATATACTGTTCTGTCTTCTTTTCCCAAGTATTCACTCCATATGTGTTTGAAATGCTCACACTAGAAAGGTACTATTTTACTGACTTAAATTACAAAACTCTTCAGTCAATTCCTGTAGCGGGTATCTCCAAATAGAGTTCAACAAGGGAGAAAACATTTGCTGATAGAATGAGAGCAAGAACTATGAGGCCCAGGTTTGGAGTGGAATCTAGGGATCACTGAACTGAGAAGATGAAAAAAGAAAAAGAGTCCTTCATCTTCTGCCTCTGTCCACCCTCATACTTGTAAAAATAACTCTAAGGAAATGTTTTCTGTTATAAATCATAACCTTGAAAATAATTTTTGGGAACAAGAAAACTCCTTACAGGTAGGTATTCCAGTTCATTCTGAAAGAACTGACCTGTATTCACAGTACAAGAGAGAAGAAAATAATATATAGCAAATATATTTCCTGAAAACCCAGAAATGCAGTGTAAACACTTGGTAAAGTATCAGGCTTTCATCTTCTTTTATATATGTGGGTTCATCAATTCTAGTCTGTGAAAGGTCATCAAAATACAAAAGTAAGGATTGGAAATAAATTTCTGAAGCCTAAAGAAAAAGAGGCTGATTCAGCATCCTGGAGGCTGAGCAAAGGCTGTTTTCATTTTGTGTGTATATTTCTTTGATTTATTTAGCTTTTGTAAATCAAGGGCCAGGACAAAGGTAGTCCTTAGAGGACTGCCTCATGATGAGGCACTGTTGGTTTACAGAGTCTGAGAGGAGAGGAGAAACTCAGTAGTAGTGAATGTTTGGGTTCTATAAAGGAAGTTTCTCAAGAGAAACTCAGGGGTTGTAGGTATCTTTTTCCTAGTGAACTAAAGATTCTGTATGTAAAGTATTTCCAAATGGGAGATTGACTGTCAAGTTAGAATGATGACATCATGTGCCACATTTACATCTAAGATCTCAAAGACAAAGCATCACACAGAAGCAAAACCAAACAAAACAGACTTGAGTTGTTATTCTTCCTCTACTTCATTGACCAAGTTGGTCCTCCTCTCTGAAACACCTACATCATCTACAAATGTTGAGTAATCCAAACTTTATTTTCTTATGAGTTTTAATAAGATACAATAAGTAACTTTCAATCCTTAATGTAATGTGAGAATCTAGTAAGTGTTATGAATTTTAACTTTGTTTTTGCAGTATGGGTTATGCAAATTATATTTATTATTGGAAGAAATTTCTCTCTTTATCTTAAAATCTACATCATGCAGACTATCTCGCTGAATTAACTTAGTTGGAAATAATTAGGATAAGGTAGATGACTCAGTTGACAAAAATGCCTGCTCTGCTGTGCTGTGCAGTACAAGAATGAGACCCTGAGTTGAGATGCCAGGAACACATACAAAGAAATTAGGTGCCTAAAACCCTAGTCCTAGGAGTAAAGGTCAGAACTCTAGAGACTGCTAGGCAGCCATATATACAATCAGTAAACACCAGGTTCAATGAGAGACACTGTCACAGCAGGTAGGTTGTGACACTGTCCTCCACACCCATGTGCACACATGTACATACATACCCACATCCACTACACACACACACATGAGACATGCATACACATATACTACACATACATACACATGCACACCCACATCCAAACATATACTATACTCACATTCGCATGGACACACATACACACACAGTGGCTGACATCAATCACATACCTATTTATAGGCAATTCAGAGGTAAAAATAGCCTGAGATACATCCATGAAACAAGACTGTAGACATGAAATTTTCCAGTAGAGTCTGATTTAGACAACTCCATTGCCAAGCCAACTAAATCCATATAAAAGAATCTTAAGAGAAACTCCAGGCATGTCAGAGCATTCTGCATATGTGAGAGACAGGAACTCAAGATGCTTTGAGTTCCAAATCCAAAACAAATATAGGAAAAATAAAATTCCACCTGAGAGGCCACCATAAGCTCTCTTTAAGAACTTCATGAGGTTGCATCAAAGTTCATGTTATCCTTCATTTGGGAAGTTGGGTTCAGTGAGAGGAAACAGCTTACAGTAGGCACACAATCTCTTCTGAAGCCCTGGAGCTACCCAAAACTGTTCCCCAGCTTCAAAACAGTCTACCTCTTTGAAAGGTCTTTTGGGGCCTGAATGGAAAAAGTAGGGCTCAAGTTTATTCCTCATGGCTCCATTGTTTCTCAGTACCTGCTTTGCTCCTTGGGGAGCCGCTGTTTGCTCACTTACCTCAAGCAAAGAAGTACTCTTTAACAGTGCCACAGAGTAGGCTCTATTTGCAGAGATGAACCAGACACTCCGCTTCTCTTTAAGGATTCCATAGCCTAAATTGTCACAATCCAAACAACATGTAATTGTGAGGATTTGGGATGTTAGGGCTTGTGTAATACGTGGGAGGCTCTGGGTTCAATTCCTAGCTGTAGAAAACAAAAGATAAGGAATAAAAATCCAAAGCACAATTTTTGATTAAGCAAACCAACTTTAAAAACATAAAATGATGAAATGTGTAGAGTGATATTTCATTTTATGAGGACCCCCTCATGGTGGGCAGCCCTGACCTCAGCTCTCTGCTTCCCCCATGAGATCCTCACTTCCCCATGAGATATAAAGAGCCAATACAGTTCAAATCCTGACCAATTAGAGCTATCCCCTAGCCACTGCCTGTTTCATTTAAAATCCCATATACCACATTGGGTGGTCAACATGTTGTTGTTGTTGTTGTTTTAATTGGTTGGCCCTGACATGCCAGAATGTGTTCCAAGGAATAAACTGTTTTGTATGGTCATACTTTACTCTCAGTGTCTACTTGAACTATTTTGGGGACCTAACAATTTAACACAGTGCACATTTAAATTCTAAAATGTGATCATTGCAATATCATTGATGAAACATTCTACTTTTATTTTTATACTAGAATTTTCAAATCTGGTGCAAAACTTTTACATTCCCAGCACGTCTTCATCAGGATGAATAGTATTCCAAGTGCTTCACAGCCATATGTTGCTAATGGCTACCACATTGGAAATTCTAAGCCCACAGAAAAAAAAAAGTAAAGCAGTAGGCTAACTAAGTAAACAAGGAGTTACCAAAGTATAAGCAGTAAGTAAAAAGATTAAACAGTAACTAAACACATAAAACGCAGTAAATCAGCAGGTACACAGAGCACTTGAGAGAGGAAATTACAGGTTCTTATCTCAGTATTGTGTGTGCACACATGCACATGCATGTTATCATCTCCTTTCAGCTACCTGGGTCTTTAAAGTAGAATGCTGTGAAAGACAACTTCAAAAAAAAGTTCCTACACTACCACTGCCATCATCCTTAGTAACATTTTTATTGAGATATGATATATATTATAAAATTCACACTTCCCTAAGATTTTGAGGGTTAAGTAAAGTCCTAAAAGGTGATTTCCTCATTTGAACATCGGGAGTAAAGTTTCCAGGCTGAAAGACATTTTGAAAAGGAATGTGAATAACTAAAGGAAGTAATAAAAATTAATACTGTGTACATGTGTGCATGCGTGTTTCTTAGTAAAATGGAACTTCAAGAGAATCAGTACATGAGGGTGGGGGAAGTCCTGTGTTCTTCTAGACCCCAAAGATTTTACCATCAAGGCAATAAACAATCTGTTGGAAGCGACTTAACTACAAATGTGGTCAGCCATCAAGATCACCTTATATGGAACCAGAAAAATGAGGCTCGGGGACAAAGGGCTTATCTACTAATGGCTTAATTTCTTTTGAGGATGAGTTTGCTACTTAGCCTACCTTGTATTTTCATTTATACTGCATCTTGGTGTTGTATCAAATAGTATGATTCCCCCACCCCTCAAGGGCAGTAGTCATTTGTTACAGTTTTTTGTTGTGTATTCAGTCTTTGTTCTGTATTCCTTTAGATGTTCTTCAGCTGTAATCTGCACTGTGACCAGAACAAGAGAGCTTTAATTCATACCATCTTCTAATGACAAAAGACAAGCAAGTTTGTAATTTAATGAATGCGGTCGAACCTGACCTTTGCAAGCAACAACAAACATCTTGTAGCCTGAAATTTAGTCTCAGAACTTGCCAGGAACATTGGATAATATGATACCTTGATTCTGCACATAAAGTCCTGGATACACAATTTCAAAATGTCTACCCCAGTGTTTTCCTGAAAGATAATTGTGGAATTCTTCCTTCTGATGCTAAGATAATTAAAGTGATGTCTCACAAAAGGCTGTGGCTTGTCAAGCTGGGCCCAATATGTTGGGAGCTAGCTTCATAAAATGATGAATTATAGGAACAGTAAGTTGGGGGCTGCCAGATGGAAGTCATCGCCTGATGCTTTTACCATTGTGGAAGTGTTGCCTAAAGGAAAAAAGAGAAAGCAGATTGTGGAAAATTTCTGCCAGAGTCAAGCCCAAACCCCAGTCTCTGATAAATGGTAATACAACAAGTCTCTTGGATACTCAGGCATGTAAACAAATAATAGTGTTAACATGCCACCACTGACACGCATCTCTAATCCATATGTGTGTGTCTCTGACATACTGTTGTCTTGCCTCATCTGTGCTACTGCTTAAAATAATCATAAGAATTAGCTAAGCTGTATGAATAAACTCTTGAAAAGTTTGATACTAATCGGTTGACACCTTTTTGGTTTATCTCCCTTTGCTTGAGACGACCAGCAAGCAGGAGAGGATTTTCATCCCGGTTTCATATTTACAGGCACAGGCACTTTTTTCTCCACAGCTTTTTTTCTATATGGGAGCTAGTACATTCACATTTAAGTAATCTTCTAACACCTGAGAGGTGTCTAGCCATTCATGGCCCAGATCTTCCAAGCATGCTAATTGACTTCAGATGATCTGATTCTGTAGATAAGAGGTTTGTTCTTAAAGTAATTGTTGATTGGGCTCACAGGACATTGGTTTAGATAATCCCGAGGTTTTCAAGCACAGAGTTTCTTTCAGTGTGTGTCTGTGTTTAATCCTTTACCTTTCCTACAAATGTTAGCTCCAAATTTCCCTTTGGGGAACTGACCTTTTACCATATACACTGTGCATTTTAGGTAAAACTAGCTCAGTAGTAGGGTATTGGCCTAGGAAGCATGTGCCTTAAGGATCAATCCCCAGTACAATACAAAGAAGGGAAAAAAAGAATAATAAGAGCTGGGGACATAGTTTAGTTACTAGAATAATTGCCTAGCAATCTAGGGCCCAGCATTGTACTATTGTTTTTAATTAAAATCAGAACCAACCTTCTTACAAATAACAGTGATCGATCTCAACTTTGGAAGCAGGTTTTGCTTGATGTGTACTAATTAGTGAAATCCTCTAACCATATGGTT
>JAMJFZ010004177.1:0-25000 GCA_026225945.1 Cricetomys ansorgei
GATGACATCTTAATCCATGAAGCGCTGATTAGATGACATGTTTTCTGCCTTGCCCCAAACACGGAGGGCTGCCAGCCTTGTATTTTAATTCCAGAACAAAGTGACCCTTGTAAAGCGTCATGTCTCCAGTAGCCTCCCCTTTACCTGGTGGATGGCGGCTTCCAGGTGGCCCAGGCGGACACGGAGCTCCAGCCTTCGGAGGAGGTGATTGGACGCGGTGACCAGGACGTGAAGCTGATCATCTACAAGGTTGTACAGGGATGCAGCCTCAGTCAGATGGCTCCTGGGAGGGGGAAGAGGATGAGAAGATGCCCCTCCCTGGGCTGTCATCAGGCACGGACCTACCCTCCTAATCTGACACCCCAGCCACTGACTTGCTGTGTGACCTGGAGCAGGTCCCTCACCCTCTCTGAACCTCAGTGGCAAACCTGAGGCTGCAGCAGGAAATGAAATGATTTCCCTCTTCCTTGGCAGAGTATGAAAACTGGGTAGATCTGAGTCTGAATCCCAGCCCTGCTACCTGCTAGTGTGGGTCCTTGTGCAACAGCACCGCTTTGGGCATTCCTTGTTCCCCATCTGTAAAGTGGAGATACTACAGAACCCACTTCCCAAAATGGCTGGTAGTCAGCGATGGAACAGGGGCTCTCAGAATCTCAGAACCACATTCTACCCAGGCCTCTGCATGAGGCCCAAACCGTGCAACTTTCTGGCGCTGCTTAGGGGGTTCAGGGCAGCTGGGAAACCTTCCTTCCTTGGTGAGAAACCCCTGGAGGAGTGCCAGTCACTGGAGCTGGCTGGTGCTCACAGATTTGCAACATGCTATCTGCCCAGTCCCCACCCTGAAGGGCACAGGTCCAGAGAGGGTGGCAACAGTAACCAATGAGGGTCTTTGGTCTCTGATAGAGTCTCAGCGTCCCAGACTGGCTTCAAGCTCCTGTGTGGCCAAGGATGACCTTGAACCTAGGACCCACCTGTCCTGCACGGCATTTTTAAACTGTCCAAAGCCAGAGGACCTAAAGCAGGCTTGTGATGGGACTTCTTGTGTGGGGATGCTCAGTGAAAGGAGAAACCTGGAATCTCCCCACCCCTGCCCTGGGGAGCATGTTTTCAGAGAAAGATAATGGAAGGAAAGACTGTTTTTTTTTTTTGGGAGGGGCCCAGGCCATGGGTCATAGATCAGAAGAAAGCCCAAGATGCCTGAAGGAGAGGAGAGCAGAGACGGGTCATAACTGGAAAGGACCACAGTGAACATAGGCTCACAGCGCCCCCTGGTGGAGCTACAGCTCAAAGGTCTGGGGGGACCTCAGGTTGACAGGAGGGGCTGGGTTGAAGCAGGAAAGACAGAAGCATGCTGGGTAACAACAACAGGGCATTGTGAGGGGCGAGAGATGGCCCAAACTTGGCATCATGGCCTACCTGCATAACCTGCCCCTGGCGCCTAGGGGTGCAGCTCAGGGTGCTGTGCTCTACCAGCTTCTTTCCACTTCCTGGCCCCACCACATTCCGGATGTGTGACCCTAGGATACTAAGTCAACCTCTCTGATTTTCAGATTCCTCTACTGTAACAAAGAGAAACTACTGGGATCCTCCTCAAAAGTGGGAATCGAGTCAGTTAGGATTTATAATTCTTTAGAACAATGCACACACACACATCAAATGTTGGTTCAATGCACAAGTTGTTCTTAAGCGAGAGGACAAACTTTCACTTGGCTCTTGAATATACGTACCTATGTTTTACTGGATCAAATATTTCTAATTGCTGACCAATTCAATGACATGCTCACTTTTCCTTCTTTTGGGGCCAAATCATCTCAGATTTTGGAATTTCTCTGATTTTAGGGTATTTGAATATATATGCATATACACACATATATATCACACACACGTATATATGTATACATATACATATACATATGCATATACATATACATATACAGCATGTTGACAATGGGACTTCAGCCTAGACAAGAAATCCATCTCCATTTCAGATACACACAGCTTGAAAGTAATTTTGTGTAGTCATTTCAATAATTTTGTATATGAAACAAAAAGTTTCTCTGGGTGTGGTTTTCCATTTGTGCCCACACTGTCTCAGAGTTCAGAACAGTCAGGACATTTGATTTTCAATTTAAGGAAGTTCCACTTTGCAGCAGTCAAGGAAGCTGGTGTCATCCTGGAAGGTCTCTCACCCACTCTGTGGCTCCCCAGGACTTTCCCAGAGTCTGAGCTTGGGAAAAACAGGCTAGCTACCTGGCCGTCCCTGCCTTGGGTTCCTATGGCCTTACTGCTACTTCCCTGGGCTCAGCCTCAGTCTCTTCTTGCCAAATAAGGGTGGCGTGGGCAGCACCAAGTTCTTGCCAGAAACAAATGAAACCGGTCTTGAAGGGCTTGGACCAGAGTCTGGGTTGAAAAATGGCGTGGCCCGTGTATGGAGGGAGGAGACAAGGGGGAAGTCCTCCAGTGCCTGTCTCTGGCTGAAAATGGCCAGAGATGAAGGAGGGGTTGATGAGGTTATCCCCAAGCCAGAGGGTGGGGCCTGTGGCCAGGATGCTTCTCTAGACCCACTCTATGCAGTCCCTTCGCAGGGATGGCCCCGCCTCTGAGCTCTGACAGGTGGGAAGGGGGTGGAGGGATTGAGTGTCCTTACCTGACATCAGGGTTGGCATTTAGCCCGCTGGCCTCCTGCTGCAACCTGGCCAGGGTGGTTCCACCTTCCCTCTGGAGTGTCAGCAGACCTGGGTCCCTCAGCACGGCCTCCATCAGCTCCTTGGACTTGCTCAGGCACCTGGTGGCCTCCTGCCAACACAGGAAGGTGTCCTGAGGCCCAAACTCCACTGTGGCCCTGTAACCTTCCAGGGCTCCACATGTGGATGGAGCCTGACTTTCCCAGCTGGGTATCCACGAGTCTCCCAGAAGTCTGTCCTTTGATCTCTAACACATCTCCTGAAGCTATGACCCTCCTATCACCATGGCAATCTCACTGGTCCTGGCTCCATCCTCTCTCTGGAACACCCATCCCAAACTCTTGGTTGATCTCTCTGCTTCCCCTGCAGCTACAAGAGACATCCAGGGGCATACCTCATGATCCCCTGCTTCAAACTTGCCGGAGCTTCCCTGCCCTGGGCTCATCTCTGAGATGCAGTTCTTACCCTTCCTCCTTCCTTTGCTACAACAGACATCTAGCTACACAGGCCTCAGGGCCTTTGCATATGCTTACCCTCTGCCTAGAGTTCATTCCTCCTTAAAGGCATACTCTTTCAGGCCTCGACTGAACACCATCTCTTCAAAAACTACTCACTTCCCCTACTTTTCTCATTCAATCTTAATTTTATGGCATTTGGCACAATTCGCAAGAACTATCTTCCTTTTTCTTTCAGAATAGGGTCTGGTCTATTGCATACTAGACAAGTATTCTACCATTGATCTACATCCCCAGCCCCTTGTAACTACCTTCTAAATGCCCACACATGACCCTCGCTGGAGCAGAGGCCAGCCGGTTCCTCAGGCTGGGTCCCCAGTGCAGGGCACATGGCGGAGGTCCAAGAACTATTAGCTGAGTAACAGAGAAAAACAGAGTGTCCACTCTGCGTGTCCCCTTCCCTGCCTGCGCTCTTGGGACCTAGAGCCTGACGGTTGCTGGAGGCTTCCCTACTCATGCTCCAGGCTTACCTGCACCCCACCAGGGGGGTCCCCCTTCTCAAACTCTCGGATGGAAGCCTGCAGCAGGGATGAGGCCTGGCGAAGGTCAGTGAGGAACGGGTCCAGCTTCTGCAAGGGCCGGAGACAGAGCAGGGCTCAGCCTGGATGATCAAGAGGAGAGATGCCTTTCCCCAGGACGTGGGAAGGCACCAGGGAGGGCTTCTAGAACTTACACTACATCAGAACCAACAGGAGAGTTTGTGAAAGTGCAGCTCTGGACCATTCCCACCCCCCCCATTCCCCAACCCTCCCCCCACCTCTACCCTCTCCCCTCTCCCCAGCTGAGCCAGTGCTCTGGGACAGAGTCTGAGAACAACATATATACCAAGTGTCTAAGCCACAGTGCTGCTGCTGCAAATCAGCGGGTGTTGGGGGCGGGGGGCTCTAACACGAGGACAAAGTCAGAGGAGAGAGAGGACAGGTCTGAGCTGTTCACAGACCCTGGGGGTCCTTACAGAAGGGGCAGGATGGGGGTTCGAGGGTAGCCTGGAGAAGCACCACTGGTCCAGCTCAGCCATCTGTTAGCTGTGAGACCACAGGTAAGTTACTTAACCTCTCTGGGCTTCACTTTACTTCTGAGAGGTGGAAACCACGGAAGTGCATGTTTTACAGAGGGATAAGGGTTTGATACTTAATTTGTGTACAGTATTTAGAAGAGAGCCCAGAACATCCCAGAACCATGATCACCATCACTTTTACATTCTGGATCACCCGGTAGGATTTCACTTAAGGGACAGCCTGAAAGTTGAAGTCCAGAGGCCACTGGGTTAATGAGAAACCTCTGGAGAGGAGACCTGGAGTCCGGGAACAGGACATGTCCCTGAAATGTGAGTACACATGATCTCCCCACATCTCCAGGTGAGTGATTCTAGAATCCCCCAGGACACCAAGACCAGGATGCCCAAGCCCCCTATGCTAAATGTCCTGTCAAACCATGCACACCTCCTGGGGACCGGAAACTGGCTGGAGATGACCCAGATACCCGATGCCAGGAAGACGCTGCCTCAAAAGCTGTTGTTTCCAGACTAATAGCAAGTGAAAGTCTGGAGCAGGTCCAACAGCAAGCAACGTTTCCATCCCTCCCTCCATTTTTAACTTTTTGTTTAATTTTTGTATTGGGAGAGAGATGTGTACACCATGGTGTGTGTGTGTGTGTGTGAAGTCAGATGGAATTCATGAGGCCAGGCTTGCACAACAGATGTTTTTACCCTCTGAGTTATCTCCCTGGCACTTTTCTGGGTTTATTTGTTTGTTTTAGTTTCTGGTAACAGGGCCTCATATAGCCCAGGGTGGCCTTGAACTCGCTATGTAGCCAAGCATGACCTTAAACTCCGATCCTTGTGTCTCAGGTGCCGGGATTGCAAGCCTCTGCCACCATGCCCGGCTCAGATGCAATTTCTTTTTCCTAAACACTTTCAGCCCAGTGGTGGCTGAATCCACGGTAACACTGCACCCAACACCTGACACCAGCAGGACAGGGGGCGTGTGACTTTTACCCCAGTACTCGGGACACAGGAGGCAGGGAGCTCTTGAGTTTAAGGCCAGCTGGATTATAAGTAAGTCAAGGACACATAGCTACACGGCCCGAGCTGTGCAACCAGACTCAGTCTCAGAAAAGCAAGGGCTGGGCTGTGAGCTCAGAGCGCAGCACTCGCCTAACCCACACAGGGGACGCGTCCCACATCCCGGAGCCATTGACAAGGAGAAGGAAAACCAACCCAAACAATTCAAACAAGATCGCCTACACGATCAGCAGACAATCACCTGCCAGACTGTTGGTAGGGACAGGGTTCTCTACTTGACCTGTCCCCCACCCTGGCTAGAAGCCGTTGCACATTATGGGAGAGGCAGGGGCTGCTGGTCAGGCCACAGTACAAAAGGGAACCCTCAGGCCTTGGC
The DNA here is from genome assembly GCA_026225945.1 of Cricetomys ansorgei. Classification (NCBI taxonomy): domain Eukaryota; kingdom Metazoa; phylum Chordata; class Mammalia; order Rodentia; family Nesomyidae; genus Cricetomys; species Cricetomys ansorgei. The sequence goes on from JAMJFZ010004177.1 coordinate 5,599, forward strand.
TGAGGGGTCCAGACTAGGCGGCTGGACGGAAGGGCTCTGAGTGGGCGTTTGGTGCCTTCCCAGTAGACTGTTCCATGTGCCTCCTCACCCCTCATGTCCTCCTGAGTTAAACTGGACACCAAATACCCCCTTGTGGGGCTGTAGGGGGAGGGGAAGGAGCCAGGGGAGTTTCTTCCCTGCCCTGTTAGGAGGCAACACATGCTAACTAACCCACTGTGTGTGGCATGTCCGTGGCTCCTCAGAGCAATGGACATCAATTTGCTTTCAGCTGACACAGCCAAAGTCCTCTACGTGTGCCAGGTGCCCTTCTAAGCTCTTTACTCATGTTAACGTGGTCCTCATTAAAAATTCCCACAAAAGGCAATTTTATTACCCTTCTCATCCCCCACTTTGCTGATGAGGAAAGCAAGGCTCAGAGAAGGTGAGTAACTTACCAAAAGTCACAGAGCAAACCTGGACTGGAACCCAGCAAGCTGGTCCCAGAGCCTGAGGCCTTACTGGGGCTTACTCTGTACCTTCATTGTAAATGTTTGTTGAATGACTGACTGTTTTTGAACCCTACTTTTGACAGGGTTGAGACACCCATGGGGCAGGGCAGGGCAGGGAAGAGGAGAAGGGTTGAAGACTGAGGGCTGTGAGGGTAGACACCTGGAAGAACTGCACCCACTCGCTGTGGCTGTAGGGGAAGGAGCCCTCCAGGGCCTCCGGCAGCTGGCTAGGGTTCACGTGGTTTCTGAGGGCCTTCAGCGAGGTCAGTACCTCCACCTGCAGATAAAGGGAGAGTCAGGAGGACCAGAGGATTCTCCCCAGAGATGTTGTAGAAGGTCTTGCTTAGATCCCTACCCAGGCACCACATCTCCAACTGAGAAGGTCCAGAGTGGCGTTCTGAGCAGTGAGTCTTCCCTGGAAGCTTTGATAAATCATTTGAACTAGACTCTGATTATGGGATGGAAAATACAGGGCACACAGACTGCTACTTCCAAGTCTGTGCTCAAAGCAGACATCATCAATCAACTGCAGCACTCTAGAGCTTTGCCCTTTCTCAATATTGCTGTCTCTGCGATGGAATGTATGTGGTCCTCACATCGCTCCCAAGTGACTCACAACAGTGTTGTCCCCTCCGAGGGGCTGATGGTTACCAAATCATAAAAGTGTCCCTTGAGACATAGAGAAGGCATTGAGAACTTCTCCTGTTAGATAGTGAGGTTCCAGGTCTGGTCTGGGACAGCTCCTAACACCTAGGCTTGTGATGGGGTGAATTGTGCAGGGATAGACTCATCTGCTATCCTGGATGCTCCAGGGGCAGTTTCACAGGCAGCAGCCCCATCAGAGCACAGAACTGCCCGATCCTAGCTCCCATGGGATCTCCTGAATCAGAGCCTACACCTGGACAAGGTCCCTGAGAGATGTGTCCACTCAGGTCCTACCACAGTACCTGTCTGCCAGTCCAGGGCAGGCTGGCCCTTGGATTTAAGGGTTATTTTCAAGGCAACCAATCTGGATGCTGGAGGCAAGTTCAAGCTTGAGAGGTATTGTCTAGCTCTCCAGATGCCTCTTTCCTGTTTTAATCCATTTTATTCTATTGCGTGTGCACACAGTTGGTGCAGAGCACACGTGGAGGGCAGGAATAACTTTCGGAAGTTGATTCCCTCCTGCCACCATGGGTCCCAGGCACTGAACGCAGGAGGTCAGCCTTGCAGGCAAGAACCTTTACCTGGTAAGCCATCCTGCGGGTCCCCATGCCTCTTCTCTAGCCTGGAGGAAGGGAGCCTCCAGGATCACTTCCTGTAGCAGGCAGAGAGTCAGTGCCCACGGCTACCCTTGTGGGGCTTGGCACTAGTTAAAGGAACCTTCGGGGTGCTTTCTCACAATCCTTAAATCTGCCATGTCTGAATTAATTAGGGAGAGAAATGCAGGCAGAGGAGGTCCCAGAGAGAGCCGAAGAGACTCAGTTCTGGTTGTTGGGTGGCCTTTTACCTAGTTTTCCTCTCTGTAAAAAGGGAGGGGGGCTGCCCAGGTGGAGTCCTTCAAGTAGAGGGCCATGCTATGCACATCTCTTCCCCCTGGCAGTGCCCACCAGGAATTGCTGGGTTTCCAGAGAGGAACAACTCGGGGCCATTGTGGCACTGGCTCCTGGGGAGGAGGGATGGCAGCCAGGCCACCTGGGGGGTGTTTCTTAGGCCAGGCTAGAATCTTTCAAGATGGGAATCTTCCAGTCCTTTATCCCCTTACCCAGCTCTGCTCAAGCCCAGCCACAGCACCCAGCTCCTGCCCAGGCCTCCACTCACCTGGACAGGTAGGGCAGGTATCTGGAGGATGGACGCCTTCTCCCCCAGGAGGAGCACTTTGCTGATGGAGGCCGGAGCCAGAGCCTGTTGGGAGAGAGCCTCTTCAGGGCACATACAGCGGACACATACTTATCTCCTCTTCTCCCTGAGGGACATGCATAGGCGTGGTGTGGTGCCCCAGGTGGGGGCTTTGTGTGGCATGTTTAGAGTGAACCAGTGGCATCAAGAGAAGGCAAATCCAAGCTGTACTGTAAGCCTTCTTTGAGGCCTCACTTTCCCCATCTCTAAGAGAGGTCAGATAGCCAGGTAAGTGTACATCATACCTCTACCTGTCTGGTTATACATACTGGCTAGTCAAGAGTCTTCTCTGTCACAGGGTTTATGTGGCCCAAGACTAAACCAATCAGAGCCCTGTATTCCCCAGAACATGGGGCTTAGTTGGTGTGGACTTCTAAGTCAACCAGCACTGATGATAAGCTTTTGCTGAGACCTCTCTCACTGTGTCCTGTCGGAATCAAATGACTGACTGGCTGTGTGAGTTTCAGGCTGCTGGGAGCCAAACTGCCACCATAGTGGAAGGGTGGCCAGGAGAGAATGACACCCTTCTAGGAAGACCTGGACAGAAACAGAGTTGGTGGTGCTGTCGGAGCCCTTGGTTGGGGCCCTATCCACAACTTGATTAAACTCCCAGAGTTAGAATGTGGGCCTGCCGCTTTAAGATGGAGGCCAGGTCCCACAGCCTGAAGAGACCAGGGCACACCCTCCTGAAGCCCTGGCTGGGACAGAAAGTTAAGAAGTAGTTGGGACCTTGGTTTTCGTAAGTGGTGCCTGGCTCTCCCTTGCTCTCTGTCACATACAGAATCTTGAGCTAAATCACATGATGCAGAGCTTCCCGCCAGCACCCCTCCCAAACTTACAAAGCTCTGATGTTTCTCTTGTTCTTGGGCTTGCTAGAGGAATTTGCTCTGGGGACTTCTCTGAGGACACTCCTCTGCCCACCCCATCCCTCTCAAGGTGGTGCCCCCACAACTCCGCTCTGGGTTTCGAAGAGAAGGAAGCTCCTTCCTCCTCTCTTTAAGGTCCCCGTGGTGTTTGTTTCTCCCACACTGCACCAGGTCTGTCTAAAGTTCTACCTCTCACCTTAAGGCCCCACCCTGCCCTGAGCCCCTTTAGCTCAAGACAACGCGTTTCCTGAAGGGAGCCATTTATCAGCTTCCTTCCCAGGTCTCACCGCTGCCACTTTTTAGACTCTTTATTATTATACCGAACCAGCCAACACTCTTTCTAGAAGCCTAGTTGCTGGGTTTTCTGAGTTGCCGCTAAAAGTCTCTGCCAGAATTTTGTGATGGCAACCTAAGCCCACCAGACCCTGGGCATCCCAGAGTCCCCTGGGGACTCCCAAGACCACCCAGACTAAGGGACCCTAGCTGGCACTCACCTGTGTGCTCTGCAGGGCACTGACCAGACCAGGCCTCGGGGGCCCCTTCCTGGCATCAATCACCACCAGTAGCCCCTTGGCTTTATCTTCCAGCCTATGGGTAGAAAACAGAAATCAGGTCCCGCAGGACAGAGGAGGGCCTGTGGAAAGGCAAGGAAAATGGGCTGGCAGGAGTCTTTGCTCTGCAAGATCAATGCCTCCTCCACGAAGCACCCATGATTCCTCCTGCAGAATCCACAGCCTCCTTTTCACCTCACCGGCCCCAGGTGATTCATCGCTGAAGTCACCGGTGCAGCTGCATTCACCACCCCTGTGCGGTCAGAGAAGTGGCTCTGTGTGAACCTCACTGGGTTCCGTTTCCAGAGTCCCAAGCAAAAATGAATAAAATGGGGGCTGTAGAGATGGCTTAGCGGCTAAGAGCATTGTCTGCTCTTCCAGAGGTCCTGAGTTCAATTCCCAGCACAGAGTGGCTCACAGCCATCTATAATGGGAGCTGATGCCCTCTTCTGGCATGCAGGTGTACATGCAGATAGAGCACTCAAACATAAAATACATAAATAAATACATCTTAAAAAATAAAATGAAATGAAACAGGCCTTTACCTATTTCTTTGTGTGGGCAGGACCCCCAGTTTGTACAGGATTTACTAGCCCCCACATGCGGTTTTGTGACCCAACTTCTCTGGCCAATGATTGGGCTAGATGGGGTCATGTGACCTATCTTTTCCCAATGAGAAAAATTAACTGAATGGATTCAGAAAAATCTATTTTCTTCTTTGAGGGGTTCTTAGAAGGTGGGAGGGAGATATTGGGAAGAGGAGGGGGAGCCAGTCAGAAGAGAAGGAGAAAAGTAACCAACCAAATGAGACAGAGCTATAAGGAAACCCGCTACTTTGTGTAATTACTGTAACTCGTAAGATGTTGCAGGGAATTAAAGAATTCTAAAGGCCTCAAGGCAGAGGCTGTTCTGAACTTGAACTTGCACCACTTTACATGGAATGCCCCCTGCTGCTATTACTGGAGTGTGTAGGGTGGATGGTAGCTGTTCCCCAGGTCTAGACTGGCTCTCAATCACAGGCCTGGGTCAAACAGGAGTCCCCCTCTGACCCCAGTCCAGGTGCACTGGGGGGCTGGCGGGCGGGGCTCAGGGGGTCTGGTGGGCTGTAAGTCCCCTCAGCCAGTTTTCTGATCAAGGGTAATGTCTGGAAGACACCCCTAGCTGCCTTCAAAACTTTCACCACCGTCCACAGGCACAGCCCGTGTGGCCTCACAGGGGTACCTGCTATGTGAGGATTGATGGGCTCATTAGTGCAACCTGCCCAGTGCCTGCCCAGAGCAAGAGAGGCATAAACACTTACTATGACCACCACCCAGAAGGGGAAACTGAGGCACAAGCAGCCAAGCAGGAGGCTATGAGAGGAGTTGACATGGCGTATTCCTCTCATTCCAGTTGCTTCTGACCCAGCCTGAACTCCCTGGTCATTTGCGGTGTGGGGTGAGCCACAGAGGGTGAAAGTAACTGCCATAAGGTCACAGAGCAAAGTGAATGGGGAGTTCCAGGATTCTGTCTACGACAGAGCCATTTCTCTGCGCAGAGGCGGCCATTTTCCACCTGCAGAAAATCCAGTGTCTGGTGGCATTTAGGAGGCAGGGGGCTCTGCAAGGGAGCAGGGTGCTCTGGGGCAAGGATGTCAAAGAAGGTTCTAAGGAGCTTCATCACTCCTTAACTCCCTCCAGGTGCTGAGCCTCCAGTTGTCTGGGGTTCTTCAGCCTCAGGGAAACTCCACCTCTGCATGTCCTGGTGGGAGTCGGATCTCAGAAGCGAGATGGGCTTCTCCCCAACCAGTTACCATGAAGTCTGAATCGTGGGCTAAGCGGGTAGGAGTGGGAAAGAGGGGGCTGGAAATCAGCCCAGGCCATTCATCACTCATGCTTATTCGTGTGTGTGTGTGTGTGTGTGTGTGTGTGTGTGTGTGTGTGTGTGTGTGTGTATGTGCATATGCGTGAGTGTTTGTGTGTGTGTGTGCATCTGCATGTGCTTGTGTGCGCATATGTGTGTGTATATGTTGGTGTGTGTGTGTGTGTGTGTGATTGTGTGTGTGTGTGTGCATATGCGTGTGTGTTTGTGTGTGTGTGTATGCACGTGTGTGCCTGTGTACAGGCGGGTGTGTGCAAGAGCGCTGAGGCCAGAGGACAACCTGAGGAGTCATCCTCGGATTCTCTGCCTCTTTTGTTGAAGCAGGGTCTCTCCTTGGCCTGGAACACCATTAGGATAGACTACCCGGCCTGTCTCTGCATCGCCAGCACAGCGACAAAAAACACGCACCACCACACACAGCCTTTTGTACATGAGTTCTGCAGGCAGAGCTCAGGAACCCCTGCTTGCAAGGCAAGCACTTACTGACTGAGCTATGGTCCCAAGCCCTGTATTCTCATTCTCTCATTCATCTGCTCTCTCCTTCATCTGTCCATCCCCTTAGTTACCCAACAGCATTTACATCTAAGATGCCACCTCCCAGCGAAGCCTTCCCTGGCTTCCTGGCTGACATCGACCCTCCATTTTCTGTACTACAGCAGTGCTGCTCAAAGCCTGGTCCCCGGCCCTGCCATACCAGTGTCACCGGGAACCTTACTAGAAACGCAGATCCTCAGGCCGGTTGACCGTGGGATGCAGAGGACAGGCCGAGCAATCTGCTTCCACAGCACATCTAGTCATTCTAAGACTCCAGCGCACTATCAGGTCAGCACTGTGGGCTCCCGAAGGCTGTGTGTCTGTGGGCTGCATTACCCACACCTTCCCTTCTCCCACCAGCCTGGCAAGGCGTTGGCTGCAGGGACAGAGCCTACCGGCCACCCCGGCACCTAGCCTGTGGCTGGCTCTGTGAATACGCGGTGGATGGAAGGACCTGGGGCCTCTCCACTACATACCTGGTACAGGGGTGAGGGTGACAGGGCCAAGGTGTATGGTAGTGCCCCCTTACCTAGGAACACTGCATAAGTAGGACAGCAACTTCGTGACCTCCAAGGCAGTACACCACGGTGCCTCCCACGGCTCCTCCTTGGTCGACACCAGAAGCAGAGGCCGCCCCACCCGGTCCCTGCTGCCTGAAGGAGAGAGAGCACATGAGCGATGACAGTTTTGGGAACCCTCCGTGGGAGCCTCCTCTGTGAACCTCCAGGCCCTTGCCTACACTGATCTTTTTGCCTGGAATGTTCTTTCTATAAGCTCCAAACTCCTATTCATCCTCCAAAGGCCCAGCTGCAAAGCCACTTCCTGAGAAAAGTCTCCCTGAGTTTCTTCTTCAGCAGAGGGAGCTCCCTATTCTCGAGGCTTTCTCTGTACAGTGCGTGCACCCCAGGAAGCAAAGCTGGTGCAATGAGCTCGGAGGTCACACAAGTCACAGACAAATCACACCCTGACTTGCTGCGTGTCCCTGGGTAAGTCTGCCCATCTCTGAGCCAGAGTTTCATCTATCTGATGAGACAAATTCAATTCTGGGCAGACTAGATTTCTTCGGGGATTCAGTGAGCCAGTTCCTGAGAGTGTCCGGCGCCTGGCCAGGCCCAGTGGCTGCAGCTGCGATGACTGGACACCATCTCTGTCCCCATCTCACACTGCCACAGCAGGCTGAGCTTGTGATTTCTCCTCCAGCTGTGTAATCTTGACAGGCCACTTCCTGTTCTTGGGATAGAGGATGTTTGTCTCACTGTCCGTCGTCCCCCACCCTATCCCACCCCCCCACCCCCACCCCACCCCGTCCCGGGACTCATGGCCTGGGAGTCAGCGAGGCTGGCAGGACCTTCCTTCACCCTACTCTCCTTATCGAGTGTGTCCCACCCTCCTGTCTCCAGCTAGTGAGATCCCCTCTGGCCCCTGGTCCAGCCAAGGCAGCACTTCCGTATCCCCATCTTCTAGAACTCTGGCCACAGCCCAGGATCTTCAGTAGGCCACCCGACAACCCCACTGCCTCCTGGGATTGGCTCAGGACTGCCTCAGAGCAGCAGTGCCTGAGGAGTTGCCCAGCACATGGAGGTGAGAGCCATGCAGCTCAAACCCCGTGGGTCGGAGAGCTTGCAGAGTGCAGACCCAGAGCCCAGTCTGCCTCCTCTCCCTCACTCCCACGTGGTACAGATGTAGTCAGTCCCTGGATCCACCTTTGAGTAGCAAAAGGGTCAGATGCTGGATGCCCTGGGACACAGCGACCATGCTGTCTGGAACAGGACAACCGGCAGCACCCCGCACAAGGAGGCATCACTGTCTACCTGATTTGCTTTGCGCTGGACCAAGGGGGTTCCTGTGCCCCAAATGCAGCCCTGGCCTGGTAGGTGGTACCAGAAATACCACTTCTAGTCCTAGAAAACCATTAGGCTATGGCCATGCTGGGTGATCATTGATATCACACAGAAATACGAATGGCAGGTGGGGTGCAGGACGCGCCTGTAGCCACTGAGAACTTCAATAATGCTTCAACAAAGTCCACTGGCTCCTCTGGGATCTGCAGGGACACAGAACCAGGGAAATGTGGAGGTCCAGGAGCAGCAAAGTCCCCAAAGGCACGGTGTCTTTCCTGCTCCTGACATTTACATAGGCTGTTCCCTGTTTCTGAATGCTGTTCCCAACATGTATCTGGCTAACTCCTCTACCACTAAATGGCTATACTTTGCATCAGTTCTTCCAGGAGCCTTCCTGGCTTCTCCTACTGGAAGCCTAGGCCAGGAACACTGTTTCCCCAGTTCCTAGACATTCCCTTTATGTTGGATCGCAGTGACCTGTTGAATTTTCTCTAACACTAGAGTGAAGGTGTCGTGGGGCTGGGATCACAGCAGACTCATTTCCTAACAAATCCTCAGTTCTGAGTCCAGGGCTCAGGAAAGGGTGAGTGACTAGCTCTAAATCGGGAACATTACACCTGCAGCATGGAAGCTGTTAATACCTGTCCAAAGCCCTTGGTGGAAGGGTGCTCGCTTGTTCACCAGAGGCTGGAAGAATATTAACAAAGGCTCATAGATGCCTCCTTCCCAAAAATCACCTTTAGCTGTGCTAGCTTATTGGCTCACCCTGCAGCCCCTTCCAGGATCAGGCTGCAGTTAATGACTGACAGACTCAGGATCAGGCTGCAGTTAATGACTGACAGACTCAGGATCAGGCTGCAGTTAATGACTGACAGACTCAGGATCAGGCTGCAGTTAATGACTGACAGACTCAGGATCAGGCTGCAGTTAAGGACCAACAGACTCAGGATCAGCCCAGAGTTAATGTCTAACAGATCCAGGCATTAAAAATACTGAGCCCATGCTTTAAGCTGGAGTCAGCTAGGTGGTGTAACCCACACCTCAGAGCTCCCTGGGGTCTGGCCATAGCCCTGCTCATTCCTTCCTCTGCCTGGCTTGCTTTGCTCCATCCCTTTCTCGTGGGAGTCTTTCCAAGAATCTTTGTCTCCGGCTCCATTTCTAGAGAGCCTGACACACACCTTGGCTGCCTCACCGAAGTCTGGATGGATAGATGGTTGGGTGGGTGAACAGGTGGACAGAAGGGTGGATGGGTACCCAGAAACTGCTTTTCCCTAACCCAAGCCTTTCATTGGGAACTTTCGGCCCTTGGGTACCCCCTCCTCTCCACCCACCAGCATCTGAGAATGCTCTGCCCCCTCCACTCCCCTCTGAATCCCAGAACCTGGCAGGCAGGCTATCCCGGAGTGGAGAAGCTTGACCCCCAGAGTCCCGATCCTGGGCTCAGGTCTGGAACACTCCTCCAGGCTAAGTCCCCCTCCTGGAGGACCTGTAGAATCTTTCCGGAAGCCAGTCAGTTCCCCAGACAGTGGGCCTGAGCCAGATGTTCTGCGGTGAGCCAGTCCTTCTGGAGAAGAACAACAAAGCAGAGGTTGTTATACAGGAAACAGACATTCTGAGGGACAGTGTTTTGTCTTCCACCCAAATGATAACACAGCTTGTAGCATGATGTGCTCTCTGCCAGTGATGCTAAGCCCCTTCCCTCTGGTGTGTCTTTGAACCATCAGAGCAACTCTGTGTTGTAAGTGAGGCCCCCTCCTGTGCAGAGAAGGAGGCTGAACTCAGAGAGGTTAAGTGTCTGGCCAAGGTCACACAGCATGAGGCAAAGCTGGAATGTGAACCCAAACAATCCCAAAGAATTATTGCCTTCCCCAGTTCTACACTCTAAAGTGAGATGTCTCTAGCCCACTGAGGGTGAGACAGCCTTGTGGCCATGGTTCCTCACTGCCAGAGCTTTCTGCCCAGAGCTTTCTGCACCAGGATAAGCAGTCTTTGTCCCACCAGAGTGTGAGTGCTTACCTTTCCCTGTGGCCCTGGTTTCACAAGGCTGCAGAGAGTTGAGGGGGCACAGGGCCTTCTCAGGGGACACCAGGGGTACTCTCTGCCCTCTCAAGGAGAACTGGAGCCCAGGAGCCAGAGACCCACAGAAGGAGGTGCTTCTACTGAGGCAGACCTCAGGTTTGGAAGCTCTGCCATGCTCTGGTGTGGTCTTCTCTGTCTTTGTCTCAGAGGCTGGGGCTACAGGGGCAGCCTGGGACAGGAGTGGGGAGAATGCTTGTCCTGGCTCAGGCCTGAGCTGGACCATGGCCAGAGGCATTCCCCTTTGCATCTTGGAGGCTGCTGGCTCTTCTTCAGTGTCTTCCACCAGGCCAGAGGTACAGTCCAGAGGCTTCTCCAGGACACCATCTTGGCGCTGCTGGGGCTGTCGTTCTGTGATGCGGACAGATGCTTTATGCCTGGCCTTTCTCCTTGAGCCTCTACTACAGGGCTTCTCTCCTGAGCCTGATGGCTCTGCACATGCCCATCTGCCTGCTGAGGGAGGCTCCTCAGCAGGCTCTAGGAGAGGTAGGACCCTCCCAAGCAGAGGGGCTCCCTTAGCTCCAGATCTCTCTTCCTGGGATCCTTGAGTGTCCACATCAAGCGTTACTTCTTCCTGGTCTGGAGACCCCCTTCTACACTCTTGGGGAAAACCCAGGAGAGCCACATAGTCCCCCTCTAGGCCCTGGTTGGCCTCACTGTCCATCCTGAAGTCCATCTGCCCTGCCCTTGCTGGCTCCACCTTGATGAGTCCTGGATACTTGTCTCCAGACAACTTCTCTCTATCCTTAGCCCAGCTCTGGGCCACAGACCCCTTGCTGCCCAAGGAGCTGGCCTGGTATGGCTCCTGGGGGCTTCTCAGATAGGATGCCTCTAGTGGACAGGAGTGCCCGTCTGAGGAAGGGACATTCACTATTGGGGGTCTGTCATCTATAAACTCTGGACTGGTGATCCTGGTCCAGGGCACAGGCACGATCCCACTTTCTGAAGCCACAAGACAGTTGTGTAAGGGACGTCCCCCCAAGTCATTGTTGATGGCTTCTAACCATTCTGGGGTAAAAATCAGAGAATACGATGACTCGGGAATAGGCGTCCTGTCCACCTTGCGGAGGTCTGAGGAGAGACACTTGAGTGTCATGTGGACGGACTGCTCCTCCCAGGACTCCACTTGAAGGTAGAAGTCACCCTGACGCAGCAGGAGTGGGTTGAGCGGAGCCAGGTGGACCACAACCTCATCCCGCAGACACAACGGCCAGCCCTCATGCAGGAAGAGGCAGTGGGTATAGAGGGCCTGCAGAGAGAGGGGGCATCAGAGAAGCAGGCTCCAGGGGACCTTGGTTTGGGTCTGCTTCCCTCCCTCTCCCACATGAGACCTAGAACAGCTGGGAACTAGGTAGAGGCAAGAGAGATGCCCAGAGCCAGACACCAAAGAAGCCTTTGCTCTCAAAGGTGCATGGGGTCACATGCTCCTACCCTTGGCATTGGCCTTGAAGATGCTTGCCAGCTTCCTGACCTGACGGAAAGGCCAGCGCTCCAGGCACTAATCAGCAACCCTGCTTGAATCTTGACCCTCTCTTCTCCATCTACCCAAAACTTCCCCTGACCCAGCTGGAGCCTTAGCCCCCATCCCTCTAAAGCCAGGAAGGCGTGGATCAAAGGTCTGAATGGGTTGTTTGTACACGTTACTGAGCTGCTCTGAGACGTGATTTCTCTATCTGGAAATTGGAGTTAAATAAAAACACACCAGCGTTCCTGGGCTGGGACCAGATAGATTGAGTACAGATGCAGAAAAGCGGACACGATGTCTGGGGAGTGTTCCGAGACCATGAATTCACTGGCTTTTGCAAACACCTGCCCTGTGTGTGCATGATGGGGCGACGCCATGTGCAGGGGAGAGAACAGCTTTGTGGTCTGGGTTCCCTCCGCCCATCTTTTCGTGGGCTCCAGCATCAGATCCAAGTCACCAGGCTTGTGTGGCAAACGCCTTTAATTACTGACTCATCTGGTTTTTAAGCCCAGCTGTCGGAGTGAGACAGGAACAGTATTGAGAAGTAATGAGAAGCCAGGAACCCTGACCCTCCTGCCTCACCAGGCGGCCTTGAAAAAGCCATAACCTTTTTTACATTCTGCCATTAGAGTCCCCATCGCCCCTCTCTCCCACATGAGTTGGGATGGTGGTGCTGGGGTTCAAAGAGGTAACATGGATCCCCCATGTTCTTGGTGATGGAGTCTTGATTTGAAGCAGAGAACCTAACCCTCAAAGGACCTACTGTGAATCCCTCTTGGCTCCTGTCTACTCTGAGGTGACATGTCATAATGACATAATGTCCATAGTGACAGCCAAATCAAATGTGCCTATAATTAAAAATAAAGACACGGAAGACTGAATTTGCCCCTGAGAAAGGAGGGGGACAGGGCAAGTGTGCGTCTTTTCGTCTGTTTGCTTGGTTTTTCTTTTAAGGCAGGGTCTCATGCAGCCCAGGCTGGCTTAGATCTCACCATGCAGCTGAAGATGACCTTGAACTTCTGACCCTCCTGCTCCTACTCGCTGCATGCTGGCATCACAGGCATGTGTTACCATGCCATTTTGTATGGATGAATCCAAACCCAGGGCTTCCTGCGTGTTGGGCAAACACGCTACCAACTGGGCTGTAACTCCAGCCCTGTAACTGTGGTTTGAGCAACCGAAATGACAGTCGTGTGGTTGGTCAGGAAGAGGAAAAAAGGGAGCAGGGAGGAGGATCTTCATGAAACAAGGTCAGAGGGTTATGGAGAGGCCAGGGAGCAAAGGCTTCTGGGAGACACTGTGTTCTACTATTCCCGTTCAGGTGCAGTTGCCACGGGGGTTTTTCCCACCAGATGGGTCATAAGATTGACAGTGTGGCTCTTGATGCTGGGTAGCAGTGGGTTCGGGGTAACTAACAATAGCTCAGTGGTGTTGGCAAACCTCTGAGGGAGGAGGGCTGAGGGAATGAGAACTCTGATTCCTTGGTGATAGCCCACTATTTTCCTAAAATAGTCTCCTTTGACTGCATGCATATGCATGCACAGCGCTGACGTGCGTGCGTGCGTGCGTGCGTGCGTGGTGTGTGAGAGGAAGCCCATGACTCAGGTCTGATCAATCTTAATACCCAATTCCTCTGGCCAACAGTGATTGGCCCAGCTATGGACACATGACCACAGTGTGGCCAATCATCATCCTTCCTGGGACTTAACCTATTTACAGCTGCTGTGGATGCTGGCCAGCATGGACAAGCAGAGGCAGGAAGCAGAATGTGTCTTCAAGTGGGCTGACTGGGGTAAACTCACGGTCTGAGTGGGGACTAGTTGTTTCCTGCCACTGCCTAAAACATTTGTCTGCCCTTTGCCCCATGAGGGGCAAAAAATCTCAAGAGGTTTTCAGGGATAAATGTGAGAGTGCCTTTAGGAAAATTCTGGAAGATTCTCTGTTGCCTCTGTGGAAGTGGCCTCAGCAAGGTCAGAGCCCATTGGTATCACTATGGTGCCAGCACCCGGGCAGGTTCCCTGGGGCAAGGGAAGGTCCCCCATGGCCAGGGAATGCCCTTGGACACCTGGATTTCCTCCTTGCCATTGGGGTGTAAATGTCATTGACCTCTAGGTGTTAGAGGGCCATGAGTCAAGTAACCTTCCCTCTCTACTGGCTGGTGGCCTTTTCCTTTGGATAAGCAGTGGTCCTTGGGAACTCTCCCCATAACCACCATACTTCTTGTTGGGGAGACACACCTTGTCCACCTTCCTCCCTCAATTCCAGCCCTCTGGCCTTCTGGGAGAGCCTGTTATCACCGCCCCAGGTCTCCCCCAACTTACACAGGCTGCTTCCCGCACTTGCTCACACAGGCGCTTGGCAGGAATAAGGAAATCCAGGAGGAAGCTCAGCCCATCTCCCCGGAAGTCAGAGTCCAGAAGCCGGAACACTTGACCCAGCACAGTGGGGGCAGTGGCTTCAAAAGGCGGGTAGAGCCCTGCCAGGGCATGCTGGATGGCCATGTCGAGGGCTGAAGGGTCCTGCTGGGACAGCAGGGAGGGAGAACAGTTGCAGTAGCTGCGAGGGCAGGAGACGGGACCGCTCCAGTGACCTTGGGGACCCCTGTGAGCGAGACCTCGTGACTCCAATGGCCAGAGCTAGTCCCTCATGCCACTCCAGCCTAACTCGGGAACTTCTCAAGCCTGTACCTCCTACCTCTGTCCAGTGATGGCCCCACAGCCCAGCAAGACTCCATGGTGGCATGCCCTCTGCAGCTGCCTTCCAGAAACCCCACCCCAGACAGCCCTCAGCGGGGTCACATTCAATGGCCCTGCGGTGTCTAGCTCACCCACCATCCATCCTCCACCAGGACCCCACAGCAACCTTACTCTAACATGCCAGGCCCCTAGGGCCCCCTAGGCCCCTGCTCAACATCCCCCAAGGGCTCCCCACTGCCTCAGGAGGCCTAGGTCTAACTGCTGTGCATGATGCAACTCAGGCCAGTCCTTGCCCGTTCTGGAAGTTTCTCTCTGACTTCACACCTGCTTTCACCCTGATGTGCCCTCTTCTGAGCTCCTCTGGTGCCTTGCCAGAGAAGTTCCCACACTGGTCCCCAAAAGGCAAGTGGGGCAGGCATGACAGTCCCCCCAAGGGTACCCACATCCAAATCTCCACAGCCTGTGAACACAGGCAAAGAGGGACTGAAGGCCATAAAGAGGGCACTCTGGGATGGGGAGAGGGCGTGGCTCACTGTCAACCAGATTCCAAAGCCAGAGGTGTGAGGCAGAGGCCAGGGTCCTTTCCATCTATCTGTAGTTCACCCAGAGCAGGCCACCCCCACGTTGACAGAATAAATAAATGGGTGAAAGAATGAATGCCCACAGCTAAAGGAGAGTGGGCTACAATGCTGGCATGCTGCTGAGCTATGGGTGCAAATGGGGAGGTCACTCCCCAGGGCTAGAGGTCCTTGTGTGGTAGAACAGGGAGGGTTTACCAGGCCTTCTGGCCTTGCTAGTGCCCCTAGCCTCACCCACCAGCCAATCCCAGCTTCCCACTGCCATAGTCTGAATGAGAATGGTCCCACAGGTTCATATGTTTGAATACTTGGTCACCAGTTGGTGGAACTGTTCGGGAAGGATTAGGAGGTGTGGCCTTGTTGGAGGAGGCGTGTCATTGGGGGTGGGATCTGAGGTTTAACAGATCTAACCATTTTCAGTTAGCTATCTCTGTCTTGTGCTTGTAGATAAGATGTGAACCCTCAGCTACTACCCCAGCACCATGCCTGCCCACCCGATGCCATTCAGGCTCTCTACCATGATGGTCATAGACTAATCCTCTGGAACCATAACTCCCAAATAAACTCTTCTGTAAGCTGCCTTTGTCATAGAGTCTTTGCAGCAATAGAAAGTGACTGAGACACCCACCACCAATCCGAAGACACAAACACACCGAGTCCACTGGGCGGCAACCCTTCATGCCAGGTGCCCTACTCCACCCTGTCTATGCTGGGACACTAGGACACCTGGCTTCTGTCTCCTTTTGTGGCCTTGACTAGGGACCTGCCTTCTCTGGGCCTCATCTCCAGGAAATGTAATCACTCATGATGTTCAGCATATAAGACTGTTGTTTTTGTTTTGTTTTGTTTTGACATCTGCCCACTCTGCAGAAAGGTACGATTCTGCTGTGAAGAAACTGCAGCCAGGCTATGGGCCAGGTGCTCTCTCTGGGTGTTTGACCTGGCCGGTTTGCTTGAGAATCCAGGCTCAGTTTCTTCACCAGAGAAGCTGAGATTGGGATCATCCCTGACTTCAGGGGTTGGCTGAGACTGAAGGTAATAATTGTAGATGTAAGTTCACGAGACTGACGTAGCATTCTGAGCGTGAGCCATCTCAGGGGCCGTCCCAGTTATCCTTGCAGCCCACCACACACGGGAAAGCCAGCGTTGGCTGGCACAACCGGACCAGAAACACAATGGTGCTCTGGCTGGTCCCTATGGCCTTTTATTGATGCATAGAATATATTTATATACACATGTAATGCATATTAAGTAAAACAAACATCATTTTATGGTGTTCTTTTCTATAAAAATAAATTGCTTTTAAAAGAGAACAGAAACAAATATTAGTACTAAATTCTAGCTGCCATCCCTGAAGGTTCAGAAGCCCCCTCCTCCCACAGCTCTGGAGGTGTCGGAGATCCGATCATCGGAGGAGGGCAGAAAACATGATAATTCAAAGGGACCAATGTGCTCACAGACACACAGTCCCTTATCACTTGGCTCGATCTGTGGCACAGCAGACGTCTGACTGTGGGCTGCATTGCAACCCCTAGGAAACAGTGAGATAAACTGTCTCTTCTCTGTTGTGCCTTGGTTTTCCCATCTGTGAATGGGATACCAGCTCCTATTCTGCCTGGCTCAGCTCACTGTCCTGTAGCTGGGAGGAGTCAGTGCAGCACAGAGGGTCTTGAAGACAGCCCTGCCTTGCTTCTGCTTATTATTTACGTGATTTATTTCCACTCTCTGTGCCAAGACTCCAGCCCCAGTCCCTGGGTGGAGACACGTCCCTGGTGTTTTCCTGAACCAACTACAATCCCCTGTCCCCTGCAAAGGACAACAGCTGTCTCAATCCAGGCAGGATGGCCATTTCTGTGATCTCAGCACTCACGAGGCTGAGGAAGGAGGATTTTGAGTTCCGGGCCAGCCTGGGCTACACAGTGAGAGACCCTGTTTCAAAAGGAGAGAGGAGAAGGAGACAGAGAAGGATACGGAGAGACAGAGACACACACAGGGAGAATATCAGTCCCCAGGCACCTGCTGTGCACCAGCCCTGCTCTCACAGTCTCTTGCCCAGTGTCACATGCAATGATGCCATTGCTAAGCTGTGACACCCAAAGAGTGGGAGCTGACCTTGCTCAGGGTCTTAGAGAGAAGGAGAAAGACAGGGTGTGAATCCATCCCAGACCTATGGCAGCGAAGACAGCTCCTTTCCGCTGCCTCCGTCTGCCTGCTCAGTCTGGGATCTACTCCTTTCAGGGTGGCCTGCCCTAGATTCTAGCGCTGCCTAAAGAAACCATGAGAAGGAAAGCAAGGCTTGCCCGCTGAGCCCACCTTGGGTTGCACAGGCTGCCTGCACTTGCCACACACTTAAGTCACCTTCAGAGGTGTCTGGACCCCGGCAGATTGCGGCAAGTGGACAGGCTTCACTCTTGGGCAGCTCACTACCTACCAGAGGTTTGACTCCTGAGGCTCAGAACTGCCCAAGAATTCAGGAAGAGCATGGTGAAAAGGTTCCAGAGGCTGCAGGGAGGAATGCTGGCCCTTCGCCATCACAAATGAACTGAGTAGCCCGGCCCAGGACCACAGGAGTCCAAGTGCTGCTGCCAGACTCTAAATGATCTCTGTGAAACTTGATAGACTTGTTTCCATTCCTTCCCAGTGATGGCAGCGCAGCCAGCAGTTGCTCCTCGAAGGGGCCAGGCATAGATGGGTACCAAAAAGGAAGGAGGGAGGACCAGCTCCCTTTGCAACCAGGGCCAGAGAAAGAGCCCAGCACACAAGCCAGGGATGGACATGTGAAATGGATCCCTAGTTTTCTTTTTGAAGCGCTGGGCCAGAACCCAGAGTCTTGTGCACATGAGGTGAGAATAAAGCACACCAGTGGCCTCTGATCTTTACCACCGAGCTGTGCCTCCAGCCTCCAGTCTTTTGAGATAGGTTCTCTCACCAGAAGCTAAGGCTAATCTTGAACTCCTTATGGAGCCCAGGGTGACGTCCAGTTCCTACCTCTGCCTCCTGAGTGCTGGGATTGCAAGTGTGCACCACTGTGCTGTATACATCTATTTTAGCATCTTTGCAGTGAGCCTGCTCTATTGTCATCCTAAATGTCAATTTTGTCAAGCAAAATCAGCAAATGCAAAGTATGCAGACAGATATGTTACCAAGCGTTACCCAGCTCAACATACAAGAGTCCCATCACCCCCACATAGAGGCTCACCCCTAGCCAACGCTCCCCCGCTACAACTAAGCTTTTATGATGCTTTTTTAAAAGAAAAGTTTCCATACGGTATAATCCATAGAATGTGAGTAGACCCAGACAAAGCCCAATAGGGCATTAAGCAAAGTTACCCCGAGGGCAGCGAGGGGCAGGAGCCTCACGAGGCAGCCTTTTAATTTTCTTCTGAGCCTGCTACATTTTCCAAACATTCTGGAACCAGTGAGTGCAGCTTTTATAACCAGGGGGGAAAACATAAAAGTGTGATCGTGTGCTTTTAAGGCTGGCTCCTTTTTGCAAATGGTCTCGCCAGATGTTGTTAGCTGGGCCTTCTGAGATGTGGGCTGGACCGCCTTAAAGGTCCAGATCTTTCCACTTACTCCACAGGGCCAAGATTCTAGTCTTGTTTGGCCCTGCTGCTTCCTCCTCTTCCTCATGGGAAGGGAGAGGAGTGGGAAGGGTCGGTGTGGGCAGGGTCCTACAGCCACCTTCAGCAATCCCTCTGCTCTGGGGGGAGGCTGGGTGCAGCTTGGGGGTAGAGAGCATTTGCCTACCTTGTGTAACCTGGGTTCCATCCCCCACCACAAAAGAAGAAGAAGAAAGAAAAAGAAAGACGAAAGAAGGAGGAGGAGGTGGTGGAGGAGGAGGAAGATGAGGGGAACGGGGAGGGGGAGGAGGGACTAGGAAAGGTGAGATGTTGCCTGTGCCACGCCAGGTGACTTTGGCCCCAGTTTCCCCACTTGTAAAAGGGGCACCAGAGTGCTTGGATCTCACAGCAGAAACTCACAGCTGGTCAAAGTGCAGAGAACAAGTCTCTGTGGGGTGCTCAGCCACAGCTGAACATCTACATCACGCCTTCTTCCCAAGGCTTGGACCATCGTAGAAGAAGATGAGGCAGAAAGATTTTAAGAGCCAGAGGTCGGAGTGACCAGTTGGCTTTAGAACCTCAGCCTAGACAAGTTCCAGAGGAGCATCCTCAGAACTGTTGGGGAGGACAGTGTCTCCTGGGCCCGACAAGATGGCTGCACTCACGCGCTCACGGGAACTGTGGTTTGCCAGCACAAGAGCTGCACAAGAACAAGCCAGTCAACACTCCAGCATGGAGTCCGGAGAGACCGTGAGCAGCTTCCCCCGGCTGAGGAAGAGCTATTGACAGTTGATGGTGTCTGCAGGAGGTAGAGTCCATTTTCTCTCAGAGGGCAGCTCTGAGGGGTGAGTCCAGAGGATGGCCACACATTGCCGAGTATATGAGCAGCACAGATTGGACTCCACGGGTTACGGAAGAAAAGAAAAACTCATAGGGTACGGAGTTGGAAAGAAGTGAGAATGATCAAAATACATTGTATACCTGCTTGAAATTCTCAAAGAATTAA